>JAHLSL010000060.1:4320596-4393703 GCA_025920805.1 Petroica traversi
GCAGGTGGAGGAACCGGGGGCTCCTGCGCCTCCAGAACGTCGGGATCCTGAGGGCATATTGGAGAAAAAGCTGGGGAAAGGCGCGTCCGTCTTCTCTCGGCCCCGTCCTCCCCGCCCGGCTCCTGGCAGAGGCGGCTTGGGGAAGGAAAGCCCTGGAAACTTTTTATTTTTGCTTGCCAGACACCTTTTTAAAATGGCATGCGACCAGCAGACGGAGTGAAAAAAGAACAACTCTTTTTAAAAGCTTAACCTCTCTTAGGTTAAGACCACAGCTGCATCCCCCCCCTTCCCGGTTCTCAGAAATGTTCTATTTAAATAAGGTTTTGGCGGAGGTAGTGCGGCTTGGAGTTAAATGTAACGAACCATTTATCCCATCTATATTTGTAGAATAGAAGGCGCGGGGCAAGCCTGCCTCTCTCCATATTAGTAATTTTGTATTTCATTTGCATTTCTTTGTGTCCTTTGAGTATCTAAAAGTACTGGCCTTAAAGGGGTAGTTACCCCATCACTAGGAGGGGGGAGCTGAGATAGGGAGAGATTGGAGTTTCGTGTTGGCAGGTTGTTTTTTTTTGAATTTTGGATTTTTTTTTTTATATGAGCTCCGTGCTCTGTGAGAACAGGATTCACGGATCCCAGTTCCCTGTGTCCCAACCACAGCTGCTGTATCCCTTAGCCGCTTACCCTGCAGAACACAGGGCTCACCCGGTACGTTCCTGAAAGGTGCCAAACCAGTCTAACTCGAGTTTAACAATGTGCTAGGTAAAGGCATTTCAAACTTCCACAGATTTTTAAGTGTGGAACGCTATTTCTCAACTTTTTTTTATTTTTTTTATTTTTTTTTTTTTATTGTCAGCAGAGCTTGCTTAAAAAAGGTTGAGAGTGCCAGGCCTGGCAGTGCCTCAGTGCCTGTCCTGGTCTGGGTCTGTGCTTTGTTCTGATGGGGAGCGGCTGGTCTGGACACGGATGACACAATGTGTGCTTGGCTGGAAATCCAGATAAAGGCATTGCTTCCATAAACCTCAGGAATGGGCCAAGGGCTGCCTCCTGAGTGGAAGCATCTTGTTCCTCTCGCCCCATCCACCGCTGGTCTGGCCCACCTACGGCCCGTGTGTCTTTCTCAGCAGTCGCAGAATTCGCTGCCGGTGCTACCAGTAAGAAAATGATTCTTGGCCGTGTTCCCGGGGTCATTTCGGGTCTCGCACAGAAGCGGTCTGTTAGTGCTTTTCTCTTAATCTTCAGCACTTTTTGTGGTTCCCTCTCGTTAGTTTCAAAGCAGTTGTGATTTGTGGTTGTGTTGGGACCCTGCTGTGGCAGAAACGTCTGCTGCCCCAGAAGTGTCGTGTGTTGTTCTTCCCAGTTCAGTGTCTTGATGCTTATAATGTAGCTCAGAGATGAGTCTGTGTGGAAGGTGATATATTATGCTTTTTTTTTTCCTTTAAATTTTGAGCCTTTGGGGCTCATCTGGTTTGGGTTTGAGGTCACTGCTGGGACAGCAATGAGAGGGTTTTTTCATACTGTTAGCCTATAGTTGGCCAAAGGATAAGAAATTAAGGTAGTCAGCAGCCAAAATAAGCTGATATTATGCTATAGCCAAGAAGCTCAGAGCTGTAACTTCAAACTGCAAGTATTTTATCTTTAGTCTCAGAAAAGTTTATAACTTCCAATTTAAAATGTGTTTATCCTGGCATGTTTTTTTCTACGTGTAGTATTTGGGGAACTGAAATAAGATTTCATTATACCTCTTTCTTAGCCGAGAAATTGTTTTTTTTTTTTTCCTTGCGTTATAGTTTGCTTCATGTCCTCTGAGAAAGAGAAGCAGTTAAGGGCAGACAAACTTAGGCAGTTCATACATCTGTACAAGAAAATATATACAGACCATACAGCAAACTTCTGCATGTGTGTGGTTGTATTCATGAACTTTCTAAAAATTATAATTGACTTTTTCGCTCAAATGTCAGAACTAGCATTTACAGTATGAATAAATGTTTGTAGCGTGAGGATCTAAATTTCTACTGAATACATATAATTAAATAAAAGGCGCAGAGTCTGAACACGCCTGAATAAAACAAATTGCTCTCAACAGTGTTTTTCTCTTCACTGTGTAGTCTGCCACTTCCCTCCAAAGAAAAGACAGGAGGGAAGATGGAGTGACCTCTTTAGAGCACCTGGAGTGGCAATTTGGGACACACTGAGAGAGCATCTTGTCACTCCACCAAGGATGTGGCTAATGGGCGTTAAGTCTGGAGATAGTGTCGCAGTGCACTGGAATTGTTTTGAGCAACATGCCACAAGTTATCGAAATCCCATTTGTTTGCAGTAGCCTTTAGTGTACAGCAAATAAAATAAATAGCAGAAGAAGCCAGCAGAGCCCTGTGTAAATCTCAGCTGTGCAAAATACCAGCGAGGCAAAGAGTTTCTCAAGCGTTGCCCAGAGGATTTGTGCCTCAGTGATTGTCTGTGCGCTGCTGAGTGGTGGGGGATCCTTTGGAAACAGCAGTATCAAAACTCATGTTGTTTACGGCCAAGGTTTGGTGTCCCTGTGTGATCTGTCCCTGGAGATGGAAGGTATGTGGGAAGAGGGAAGTTCTTCAAACAAGGCAGTGGAAATAGGAGCCGCTGGATACACAGCGGTAACAAGCCATCTACAGGCAGGAATGCTGGTGTGTCAGCGAGCAGATAACTCCAAACAGCTTCCACTGGGGATGTGGTGCTTGGTGTTTTTATCAGTTTATTCTAAGCACCTCTTTGAAAAATTAAAGTTGGAAGCTTGCTGGCTGCTGGATTCCAGGCAGCCGGGGGAAAAAAAAGCACAAACTAATTAAATGTGATTTATTGTGGAATTTGCAACAGTGTTGGAGAGATGAGTTGCCTTTCAGAAATGCTGCTGTGGATGTTAAATCTGTGCTTTGCTCTGGATGAAAAATGGCAGTGCTGTTGAGCAAGTACATAAGAAAAACGTTGTCTCTGTTAAAGTCTGTTCTTGAGCAGGAATATTCCCTAGAGGTCCCAGGTAGTGCTGCTTTGAGCAAATCTTTGTGGTGCTTTTAATTGGGAAAAGGATGGGTTTCCTTGAGCTTAGAGGTTAAAATGTAGGGCTTTTCCAGTGACATACTTTCTGCTTTTGATCTAAGGAATCCTTTGTTTACAAGTAAATTGTGGTGTTTGTTAGCAGATAACAGACAAAAAGCCAACTGCATAAGAAACATTCTCTATTTGTTTTTCTAGTGGTGACAGTTTATAATGGTGATATACTGAAAATTGCCATGTGGATGCTCTGCTTAGTAAACTGCAGCTATGTATAGTATTAGTTTTGTAACGTGAAGCAACAAACAGTTCCTAAGTAATTAAATATATTTTTGTATATATATTTTAAGAGGACCGAACTGCAGCTAACACTGATATGTGGCATTTGCTTTTTCTGGCATCTGCTTCTCTTTCTAGAAGGTACTCAGTGCAATGACAAGATGGATTCAGGAGAGGAGTTTCTTCTGTTGTTTTGGTTTATCTTGTTATTTTTTAGATTTAGAATAATTGAAAGCAAACACTTGAATTCTCTGGAGATGAAGGTGACAAGCCGGTCTGATTTTTTTTTTTGTGTTGAGTTAGTATATGGCAATTCTGTGGCAGCAATGCAAAAACCTTAAAACATGCTTTACATCCTGGTCTCTTATCATTATCTTATGCATAGTTATGGACATTTCTATTATTAGGTCCTTGAAAAGAACTCTAATAATAGAATGTGTGTATACATATATTTAAACTTCTACTGCACGTTTCCAGGAATGTTTCATATAGAACGCTTTGAAAAGAGAGAAAGAAATTGCTTTCAAGAGGTTAATAAAAACTTCAATAAACAACAATTTTAGATGACCCTTGCCACCCTCAGAGATGCTTGGGATTTTGTGGCCAGATTTCCCCATGCTTTTAATCTAAACTAGCAAAATCAATGTGTTCTGCTTAGTTTGTAGGTTCTCTGCAGCTGTGCCAATTTTACATGGTTGCTCCCTGTTTTCCATTCACCCACTAATAAAATGCCAATGTTTATAACCCGAATCCCAGTGTTATCTTGTGTCTCAAATATTTCTGCACAATTCTTTAGTCAAGCCCAGAACTGTAGTAAAGTAAGATGTGATTATTTTGGACCTTGATAGCAGAAGCAGTGTGGGAGTACAGAGCTGTCCCCATTTGTTTCAGGATGACCTTACCATTTTCCTTTAGTGTATGGTTAGTTAGCTGAAAGAATTCATTCCACTTCATAACTTGCCTTTGTTGTAGAAGTATGTCCCTGTTCAATGGCAATTCACGTAACAGAAGTGACCTTATGCTTGCAGACACTTGAACTGATCTGGGTATGTTACTCAGTGTTATGCATTGCTCTGCTCCTTATTTATTTATTGATGTGGAATAATGTAGCAGAGAAAAAAAGATGAAAGCATTTGTGGATAATGAGAGCACTGGGTAGGTTTCCTTCTGGTCAGCCTGTACTTTTTATGGTCTTGTGATGTCAAATCACAGAAGGGAAAAAATTGCCTTCTGTGTTTTGTTACTAGCAAATGTATGGCAACCATAAGCATCACTTCATTAGAACGAATTAACAGAGCAGAAGAGACCCAGTGAGAACTGCAAAGCTTGTGGAATATTTTGGGGTCTATATTGCGCAAATAGTAGGGTTTTTTTGGTCTGTCAGTACTGATATGTGGTGAGTTTGAAAAGCAAAGGCACAACGTGGGCTTGACTGACTCCATGAAGGTCGTTGCTTTACTGAGAGACTCAGTGTTTTGTCTTTCATATGATGTTGAAGTATGAGGAATAATGGCTTAGGTTGAAGTGGAAAAAATTCCTCCTTTTGTGACAAGATAAGGCAAATTGGGATATACCATGTACGTGATTCTTCTTGATGTATTTGAACTGGATGCAAGTTTGGGACCCAGTTGTATACGTGCTTGTGTGTGTTCTGTTCTTGTAGCAGATGGTAATTGGTGTGTGACTTTGAGGGGTGTGTTTGGTTGGCAAGAACAATTAAAATGTTGGTGTTGTTTTCCCCAGTTCTTACTTCACTTTGCTTAGAACATACTAATATCCTGTTCTTTTGTGCTCCTCTAAATCTCTGAGGAAATGATTTTATAGTCTTTATAGGAGATACACTTTTATTAACTATATTAAAAATTAAAAAAGGGGTTAAAAATAAGCTGTAGATTTTCCCCAAAACATGTTAGTGTTGTTCCTCTTTTATAGAATGCTGTATTGAACAGTGGATGCCTTGGAAGCTTTGGCTTTTAAGGTGAGGAATTTGTTCCTATTTGGTTGCACTGTCTGAAGGATGGCAACATGTTTCTTGAGGGCTGATTTCTACTGAGTCATCCCCTGAGCAGGGCAGAGGGACATTCTGCTGCTATCACATCTTTTGCTTTGGCAGGTTAACTAGGAAATTTGTTTTCAAAGCCTGTCTTGGGTATGAGAGAGCAACAAGTCTTTATTTTTGAATGCTGGAAAGTGTTAGAAGCTGTGACAGATCAAAGAAAAGCAAATGAAAGACAACAACTGTTTCTTACTCTGGATTTTTATGGAAATTGGCTTCTGCTTTAGTGAGGTTTTTTGAGTTTTTTTTATTCCATGGTCTGCTTTTCTCAGTGTCCCACTTGCCCATCCTTTCTTTACCATACTTATTCATTAGCCACCTGTGACTTCTGATGCTACATAGGGTTTCCTTCTAATTATCTCTGTATGATTTATGTTCTGTTGGATGCACAGCTGTTGAAGGTGATCCTCAGCCATGCAGGGAGGTTTCTTGTGCTCTTGTGCTCCAGGCTGGGGGCTTGGAGTGCAGCATTTGGTCACAGGAGCAGCGTCCCTTCTGAGTAACCCTCTGACAACCCAAGTGTCTGGGAAACTGAACAGCTAGAGACACAACACTTAATTTGGCACTATGTTTGCTCTTTGCTGGCTTTTCTTGGCTGTTTCAGATGTGGGTGAGGGAGGGGCAGGGCAGCAGGTCTGTGTTTGTGGAACGCTGCTTTCCCTTGTGTCCTCTTCCCTTTGACTTCGTGCTCTCGTTCACGCGCTGGTCGTGACGTGTGGCCTTTGCATGACTAAAAGTGCAGGCATGTGAGGCTGCTGGGTGGGAGGAACGTGTCCATCCACATGTGCAGTGGGGTGTGCCCAGCACTGCAGCCCAGGTGGCTGTGTCCTGGCTCCAGGCTGGGTACAAGTGACCCAGGAAGGCTGTGGTGTGAGGGCTCCATGAGCTTCAGGAGAGTGGAAGTGGCCTGACCTGACAGGACCACAGGTGCTGATTCTTGGATCATAAGTTGAGGCATTGTTGATGGCACAGGTCCCAGCCAGCCATACAAGGAGGGAAAATCCATGGACATCTTCAGAAGCTGGTTCTGAGGAATGGGTCAGAAGTTTCCTGGCTTGGTTGGCAAGGGTATTCTTACAAGGAAGTAAATGAGAGTGTCACAGTTTAATGAGGTGGCCTCGTGTTTTGGCTGTTGAGTGTAAGAGGCTGGAAGGAGTTAAACTGCACATGGTTTTTGGAGAGTAACCCAGAAGCAGGACGAGCTGCAGAAGGTTGCTGGTGTTATGGAAAAGAGACAGGGATGACAAAAAAAAAATCTAAATTCAGTATAAATCATAGTTAAGTGGTGCTTCACTATGTCTGTGTTGATGTCTGAACACATACATATGTTGTCTCCTCCTAAATGAGTGACTTTATGTGGCTTGGAGGAGCAGAGAAAATGTCACAGTGACACAAATAATCCCTGTAGAAATTGTGAAGTGAAACAACACTTAAGATTCTGGATCAGTGCGAAATGATTCGATAGCCAAAAGATTGACCCCTGCTCTCCTTGTGCACTGTGACCCTGCAGGTTATCAGCTCTGCTCTGAAGAGTTCAACCTCCTTTTGTACTTGTAGGAAATGTATCTTGGATGCTCTGAGGGTGAAGGGTTAATTTTATGGCATTTCAGGGTATATGTTGATATGTTCGTAAGTCAGTTTGTTTGACAGTCAGTTTCTCACTGTTCTCTAATCAGAAGTTTGTTTTTTAGGCTGCTGTAGATTCTTTCTGGTCTCTGATAATACTGATAAAACACCCAGAATAAGCAGAAGTGAAGCCCAATTTTCTGATACTTCTATGTTTTTCTTACACTCAAGCAGGTAGTTCATTCCCATGGCATCTCCTTATGTAACTTTCTAGTTGTATGTTGTCCTTTTGGTTTATTTGTTGTAAAACAAAATTACATTTCAGTTGAGCAGGACCTCAAAACAACAACAGAAGTCAACAAACACAAACTTTACAGGGCTAAACCAAAATGACTTTGTATTTCCCATTATGGTTAACTTGGTGCAGTAATAATGTCATGTTCTGAAGTGAGAAATATCCTATGGATTTCATCAGAGACCCAGATAATGTCTTGTTGGATGACTGTTGTGGAGTACTGGGCAGCGCTAAGCTGTTCCTACCATGCCAGGAAGTTAAAATAGGAAGCAGCATAAGCTTCATTGAGAATTTTAGAACTAGATCATAGGGACCAGTTTGGCTTCTGGAAGGTCTGGGGTCACTCTTACTCGATATTAACCATGCAGGTTACGTTATTCTTAGCTGACCATAATCAATGCGCAAGAACTCTTATGGCTAAAGAGGAGTGCTGAGATTTTTCCACCAAGCTAAACTTCTGCGGAGTTTGACATAAAAGTGGAGAAAAGTGATCAAAAGGAGAGGTTTAGCTTAGATATTAGGAAGAAATTTTTGACTGTGAGCGTAGTGAGACTGGCACAGGTTGCCTGGAGAAGCTGTGACTGCCCCATTCATGAAAGGCCAGGTTGGATGGGGCTTGGAGCAGCCTGGAATAGTGGAAGGTGTCCTTGCCCATGGCAGGAGGGTTGGAACTATGTGGTCTTTGTGATACCTTTCAACCTAAACAGTTTCATGAGTCTGTGATCTGAACTTTAATCCTTGCTTCTTGTGTGTCAGCTGGTGGCAAAATTAACTTGTTTCATTCTGCTCCGCACATGTTTATTTTTGCAGCTCCATATGCTGCACTAACAGATCTTTATTATTGCTTGTTAAGTTCAGTGGTGCTTTTAGTGACTGCACAAAACATAAACATCCTCTGTGACTTCGTTAGACATACAGTGCAAACTTTTTGTTGACTTGAAGGCTGTTCCTCGGGTCAGTGAGCACTGCAAGCAGCAGTCAGGGCGCTGTACGCCCATGACTCAAGGAGATGTGGAACAGAAAGGAATTGTCTTGTTACCTAATTTAAGTATCTTCTCTCTGTAAGTTCTGGTGTGTGTGGTATTTTATCTTTACCCTTTCCTCTTCTGGTGAACAGAGCTGGACATGCTTGTCCAGCTGTTCCAGCTGCCTTGTTCAGTGGGCAGGAAATGGTGATGTGGTGGAAATTAGGCAATTCTGCCGAGTGCAACCAAAAGGGTCTCTGATCTCTTCCATGGCAGCCACTTCTGGCTTCTGGATAAAATGTAAGAGTCAAGTCATTCAGATACTTCTGTAACCACAATCTGAGTAAGGAACAAGGTGGCTACACTTGAATTTTTATGCATCTGAATGGGTTGCTTCAGTGGATGTGTGAGAGCTGCTATGTTACTGTAAAGGCAATATTTGTGGATGTAAAACTCCGAAGTTGGACATCAACGGTTTCACTTCCTGTTGGCATTTTGCGATCACGCAGTCAAACAGCATGATATTATGCTCTAAAATGTTGCTGTGAAAAGTTTTTTCAGTTTCTCAGACCTTCTAGACTATTCCAGTCCTGCCCTTGCTAGCACATCTGAGTCCTTTCTGGTCTGTCTTAGTGAATCCTTATTTCACTATTTTTCTTTGTTAGATTTTCCTAGACAGCAGTGTATTGATTTCAGAGTATCCTCAGTTGTTGGGTTAGTGCAAGGGAAGGAAGGGGAATGAAATGTGAGAATTGGGACGGAGAAAATACAGATATGTGAAGACGTGGAAAATACTATTGACTGGATTAGTTTGCAAGCAGACCAAGTGTATTATTATTATTATTGTTGGCCCTGCTATAATTTAAGGTTCCGTGACGTTCTCTCAATGCGATACAAGCAAACACAATAACGCACTCTTACGTGATTGAGTTCACTTGGGCAGTGATAGCACCACCTTTGAGCGGATCTGCTCCAGGCTGGTTCCCAGCAGTGACGTGGTTGTGCTGCAGCTGCAGAGCTGTGGGCAGGGCTGGGCAGGGACGAGGTGCTGCTTTCTGGCTCCGTGTGAGCGACGTGGCAGCGGGAGATCTGTCCTCTCACTTCGGGAGGGAAAAGCAAAGCCTTGGCCTGCTGCCTGGACTAACCTCACATGGCAAGCAGAGGATTTGTGTTCCAGTTAGAAAGTGTATGGGGATGGCAGATTGGATCTGTCAGCTTCTCTCCTCTTCTGTCTTCAGAAGAGTTATTTTCCATTAATTATGGATATATAATTTTTTTTTTTTTTAAAGTGTGCTTGCTCTGTAGAGTAAGTGAGGTGTAACTGTGGTCTGCTGGTTCCCTGAAGGGTTCCCCCAGGATGGCTGGCTGGGCAGGAGGTTTCTCTCTGCTCAGACAGGGGTGCAGTGAGGTCCTGCCTGTGCTCCCTGCCTGATCTGTTCCTCCTCCTGCTCTCACTGCCTGGCAAGTGCAAGGCAATTTGAGGGAGCTCTTTGCAAAGTTTAGGTGATTCAAATGAAGAAAACTTCTCGTTCAAAATTCCGAAGAAGATCGGACTGGTTCTTCAGTATTTTATGTTGGCTACATACTGTATAAAGTTTCACTGATTTAGTATTTTTGCATATCCCTGTTTTTCACAGAAAATGTTTTGCAATATTCAGCTGGTGCATTTATGAAATGATTTGGCAGATGGGAAGGGGAAGCAACAACTCTTCTCTCATCATACACAAAACACACAGTTGGAAGGAAGAAACAGATAAATACCATTTTTATCTGTTCTAGTATATTAGACAAAGGTTTTCTTTGTTTTCCTGCCAACATCAGCTCTTCCTGACCTTTGTGATCAATATTAGCAATGAAGTTTCTTAAGGCAGATATGGAGACTTTGTTGTGCAACTGCTCAACCAGAGTGTGAACGTGGTCTGACGGTGGTTATACAGCCATGAAGAAAGGTACCCACCCAAGGGGGGGAATCTTATTTTGCTTTTAATAGAGATGGGAAGGGAGATTAACACTCTTTTGCAAGTCCTTCTGGGATTTGTTTTGGAAAGTGTATACATTCTGATCACCTGTGTTAGTGAAAGATGGGTAAATTTGAAGTGGTAGAGTTACAGGCAAGGGTTACAAGCATGACTGGAAGTGTAGAAAGCCTTTCTCGTAAGATGAGATGGAGAAATATTTAACAGGAAAGAAGTTCCAATGAACTTTACTATCTCTAAATCCATCAGAGAGGTAAACACTGAAGGCGTACAGAACTGTTTAAGCCAAAAGCCAGTGCTGGCAGATGAATGTGTGGATGCAAGATGTCAATAAATAAAAGTTTCTTTAGAATTTGATCAAGCAGCTTAGTCCAAACTCAGCCCAGCTATCTAAACAGGAGCCAACTTATGGCAGGCAGAAAGACCTAAGTAATTTTAATGTACAGGGCTTAATGCAAGGCTGTTAAAGAATATGTGGCTGTGGTATTCCCATGTATGAATAAGGAGTGTACAAGTGGCAGACTGCTTTCAAGGAAGTGGGAGAACAGAGAACCTGGAATGTAGACTGATGAAAGTACTGTAGGCATTCATTGCAGCTGCAAAATTTACAAATCTAATCTTTATTTTTTTAATGAACTGGCATAACAAAAATACTTTTTTTTAAGTCTGCTTGCACCTGAAGTTATGCATGTGCAGAGGTGTACAGTACTGGTGGTGCAACTTCAGCATGGCTGCAATCCTGGTGCAATTTCACTTTTATGTCCTGTTGCTTTTATTGGTAGAAGGTCCTGATGTAACATAGTTCCAGGAAAGGAGATGGGCAGCTTTCAAAGAGCTTTGAACATCAGGTTAAACGATAAAGGTGCTTTCCAAAAGCGGTGGATCACTTATCAAAGTGGAGAGGTTTGTATCCAAAACTTTACCAATGATAATCTCTAGAAAGAGTATGTTAATTCCTCAGATAATCACAAGCTTCAAAGCAAAATCAGAATGCAAGATAAACTTTTGTCTACACTTAGTGTTAAGGGAAAAAAAAAGTAACAACTTTATACAAATGTGAATTTAAATATTTAAAAATCAAAATGTCTGACTTTGTTTGCTGATAGAAGATGGAAGCTATACTGAAATACAAGGTAAACATTTTGTAGAAAAGTGAAATCAGTTAACAAATATGCAATGTCAAAGTAGAAATACTTTCAGTGATAAGGAAAATCCAAATTTGGTCATCTGCAGCTTCAGAAGTGGCTGTAAAACCAGCAAATTGCTAGTTCTGCTTGACGAGGACTCTAGAAAAGGAAAAATCAGCATGTAGAGAAGGTATTATCCAGCTAATTGCTTGGTAGCTACACTGAAATTGCTTTAATACTGACCTGTGGTGTTCCCTTTCCCAGCAGAAATGCTTTTGTGTCAGGCAGAAATTAATGTTCCTTTGGAGAGAGGAGGATGCAGTGAGTCCTACAGACTTTAATCTGAGCCTTTTCCTCTGCAACAGGAGTCACAGGAACTTGTTGACAAAGCTGTTTTCTGTGATACAGCTGAGATTTTCTTTTGGAGTGGATTTTTGTTGTTCTAAAGAGTCAGGTTTTACTTAAATATATTATCAACACTCATTTAAGCTTGTGTGACGTGCTTTTTCCCGAGCTGCTTGGTGGGGAGGGGGGGAGTTGTTTTAATTGTCTTTATGCTAATACAGAAGAACTGTGAGCTTGTTTCCATCCATCAGCGCTGGAAACTGAAACAAAAGCCGAGCAAACTTGCAGATGGTTGCAGATCCTGGATCCCAGCCACTGCCCCATGCCTCTGTCATTTGCTGCTTACAAAACACTGTGCTGGGCGTGTGAGTGAGGACTTTGGGTTCGCTGTGAGCGTGGACTTTGTCAGCAGCAGGAGGAGGAAGGTGAAGCCGTGCAGTGGGGCAGGAACATTCCCCGCAGGGTCCCCAGCCTTTGGCCAGGGCTCCTCGCCAGCCACGTAAGGATGGGCTTGGGACTTCTCCAGGGTTATAAAACACCCAGCTGTTGAACTTTTAAAAGTTGTGTGTGACTGGGCAGCTGGGAACTCGGATGGGCTGGAGGATGAGCTGTGTTTGACGGAGGAACAATGGTTTCACAAGCACATACACGTACTCCCCTCGCCCCCCCCTTCTGGGGCCATGGGTGTGCACTATCTGAAATCCTGCTGCTAATTAAAAATCACAATAAGCCAGTGCACTTAAAAGTGGGTTTTGTTGTTTGTATTTCTTTTTTAATTTAAAACTGCTCTGACTGGGGAGTTATTGAAACAACTGGGAACAGCATCTTGCATTGTGGCCACTTGCTCTGGTCATGGCCGAGTTGGTGCAGAGTATATTTTTTTATCATTCTGATGGGATTTCAGCCTACTGTGGAAAGGGAGAAGTTAACATGGGCAACAAGAACTAACTCAGCTTCCAGGTGTGAAAGTGCTGGTGGGAGGCCAGGAGCTGACTGGAAGAACCTGGCTGGGAATGGGGCAGAGGGAGCATCCCTGAGCAGGTTGGCAGAGCCAGGAGCACAGCAGAAATGATCACTGGGGCTTTATTTAATGCTGGCTGCTTTAGTTGCAGTCTCACCCACAAACTGCTAAGCATTTCCTGATTTAGGAAGGTCAATATGAAAAAACTTGCAGTGCAAAGCTGTAGTTTTTTAATGTGGACAGTCAAACAGATCCCATGAAGTGATAATTAGTGTTACTGGCCAGGGCAGGCTGTCAATTTTAGTAGGAAATCATTAAATAAACACTGGTGAATAACCAGTATGCTGGTTCTTCTTCCCTTGGAAGAGGCCAGAGCACTAACAGAAGTGATGTGTTTCATTATCCCCATTTTGCAGCTGAGAAAACAAGACACAGAGGTGAAAATAGTGGAGAAGCTTTGTTTGGGGCTTGTTTCAGTTGAGACTGAACTAGAAATCTTATTAGTGGTCTGCACATGTCTGGGGGTTTCCCTCCCCAGCACAGCTCTTGACAAGTGCTGGTGTGCAGTTCCTACCTCTGAAAGCCTCTCCCAGAGGAGGTTTCCTTGGCAAGAGGGCAATAACTACTTGCTTTCTGCTCAGCATATTATATTGTATCTGTAGGAAGCCTTTGTGCAAGGCTGACTTGCTGTGGGGAGGATGGCAAGAACAGTTCTCTTACAAATGCCAGCTAGGTCTTTGCGAACTAATAAAATTGTCAGTAGGCAGTCAGACAGCTTACACCTGATTTAGGAAGGTTATAGTTATTTTTTAGAAATGGTAAAGTTATCCTGGCTTATTTGTAATTTATCTATCTGTTGAGCACATGAAGTCATATTTCCATAAGATGAAGAAATACTGCTCACTTCCCCTGGCTGATTCCATCTACTTCAGTAGCTAATCCTTGGATTTTCATTTCTCATGTTGTGCCCAACTCTGATTTGCCTGGCTTCTGCTTACTGGTTCTTACTTTTCTTTAATGTCCAATCCTTGTTGGCCCTGGGACCATATGAAAGCACCAGTCCTTTGGGAGGGCTGCTGTGCCATGTGTTGGGCAGGGGGCACATCTGCACCCCCTGGCTGATTCACACTTGCTGTTATCTGCTCACAGATGAATCTGTGGTCAGTTCTCTGGCCAGCTCTTAATACACTGGAGATATTTCATTTTGATTGTGCAGAGTGAACTCTTTTATCAGTGTTTCATGGTAGATCAGGCTAAAGAACACACATGTGCTAACAGAGCTATCTCTCCATCCAAAGGTGTAATCTTGGCCGAGAGTGCCCTTGGATTTGTTTGACACGTTCTGTTTCATATAGAACAACAGTGCTGATTGTGTTCCTGTCTTTGCATTCCTTATCACTGGAATCCTTCATTGACTTCTCATTGTTTTATCTGGAAGGTGTGTCTTACTAATGGGATGTAACTGCACTGGGCAGCCTGCTTCCCTCTCTCTCAGCTGCTGGTGCTGGACTAAGACAGTCTCTCTCTGCTCCATCCCTCTGCATCAGGGTATCCTGTTGATGGCAGTAGGTCAGGCATTTCTTTAAAGGCTCGAATCAAAACTTAACTGAATGGTTTTGGGGCTGACTTGCCCACTGGGGTAAGTCAACAAATGCATTTTGTGGCTCTTCCAAATACCAAAGGGAAGAGTTTGTTAATTTTTTCCCCCTGCATCATTAGCTCTATTTTCACTTCTGTTTTGCAGTGGGGTTATGCCGCTACTAGAGGTCAGTCCTCCTTAGCTTGTTTTAGAACGCAGCTCATTTTCTGTTTTCTTGCAAGTCATGGTTATTTTTCTCTGTCTGACCTGTCTTAACTTTAGCCTTGGTTCCACTTACCAAATTTCTGTACCACTTTCACTGTCTATTCTTAGCTTCCTTCTTTTACCCCTTTTTATGCTGCAATACGTTTTTATTGTCTTTTTACCATGGTATCAGGGTGGGATTTTAGTTTAACTTTCCCTCTTTCTCAAGTGAGGGAATCATAATTTTTCAAGTTGTCTGTTCTGGAAAAAGAAAAAAGAGCTTACAATTGTTGATAATTTTTTCAAGTCAGTTTTTCCCATCAGTTCTCATCAGTTTTGTGAAATTAACATTTGTTGTTCTGAACCTAAACTGCATGTACTGACTCCAATTAATCTCCCTCTAATAACATTTGATTTCTGTGGCATTCAGAAGTTCTCATGGGATGATTCTGAGTGGCTCTGTGAAGATGAAACTTGCAGCTGTTGGGTATTGAGTGCACACAAGTCACAAGGATAATAAAACACTGAAGTTTTTCATACATTTTATATAGGTTGTGTGTATGGTACAGGAAGTTTTGTTTGCTCTTGAGCTGTGTTTGAATTCCCTTTGTGGTGTAAATCAAATAATTCTCTAAGTACGTTGTTGTCAGTGGGGGACGGAAATGGTTTCACAAGTGTTTGCCATACTGAACTTGGCAGACTTGTTCAAGTAGTTAAACATAATGATATTAAAAAAAGGAACTGCAGAGATCCACTCCATGTGCATATCAGTAGATAAAATACTACTGATGTCCATCAGTGGGTGTTCATTGGCTGATGGCATGGCCCTAAGTTGGTGCTGCTACTGAAAGGTCAGTCCTGCCCTTCTGCCTTTATTCTTGTTTTGGCTCAGTGAGTGAAACTCCTTGGACTGCTTTGGAAGCCAGCCTTGAATATCTGTCTGTCCTTGCTGCTGGGTGAGAGCCATCCTGGCACAGGCAGTGAGGGTCCAGTGAGGCTCCTGCTCTACCTGAGTGGGGCACAGTGTGTGCTGGGGCACCTCCTGTGCCTGCTGCTCCAGGGATGTTCCTGCTGGGCTGGACTGCAGGGGGGAGTTATCCTTATCAAATGGACAGAAAGTGTATTGTGCTTTGCCTTTAGTCTTTTAGTATTTGAGCTGTTTGAGACCAATGGCCAGTGGTCATTCTCCCTGAGCATCACCTCCCACACAGAAAGAGAAGAGTTAAGGTAAGTGCAGAAGTGCTGCAGTGCAGTCGTGTAGTGTCCTCAATGCTCTGCTGAGTGTATGTGGGGCACAACTTTCTCTGAGTTGTGTAGCCCTCCTTAGCAGGTGATGGGCCCGTTAAAGCAACCAGCTCAACTGCCTGGTTTCCATGTAAATGACATGTTCTCCTTCAGTGTTCCTTTTAGCTACCTGTCCCAGTGACTAATTTTTCCCCCTTTGGAGCTGTCTCTGCTCTTGCTTCTCATGTTTGAAGAGATGGGCTTGTGCATTCCCTGTATGAAAGGTTGTCAAGAAAGATCTTCCCTTTCTCCTCTGAATAGCTTGAGGCAGAGATGTGTCTTCCTTTATATTTACTCACTGCAAAGCAGGTTGCACTGGGTAGCAGCCACCCAGCCTGGCTGAAAGAGCATGTGCAGCAAGAGCTCATGGACCCTGGCTCTGTAAAAAGGCTCTGCTATGGGCAGGAGTCCATCCTGCCTTCTCCCACAGCCACAGCATCCCTGGCAGCCCCCCTGACCTGCATCTCCTGCCCTGTTTGAATTCTGCATTAACTCTGTGTGGTAAGAATATCTCCTAATTACTCACTGCTAAACCTCGGCGTTTAATAGCTACTTAGAAGTGGAATTTGGATGGGAAGAAAGAGTTTGTAGATAAAAGTTGGTCATTGCTTGTTAATTAAAGTCTGTCTTTTCTCAGGGATAATTAGTGTAGCATTGTCAAGAGAGAAACAAAAGTTCAGACAGAGCACAGCTGAGCTGTAATCTGCTTATGTTAGAGCCTGAAATAGCAAAGGGTGTGTTTAACTTGAAGTGCTTGTCCAGGGATCTTTTACTCCTGTCCTTATGGGGGAAGGGACAGCGAGCTTTGAAGTGCAGGCACAACTCTAACGCTGGAATACCAAGGTATGAATGAATAACAGAAAGGCAGTGTGTACCTTAGAGCTAGAGGTGGGTGTTGGATTCCAGGTGGTGGAAAGAACTACTAGATTATTAACATATCCTTTGATACGCTGGTTGGAAATCTCAGCTACTAGGATGCATCCAAAAGAAAAAAAAAAGTGTGCTGAGATACTGAGCAACAATTAATGAGATCTGTTTGGTTTTTCCACCCGAGAATGTAGCCCTGGGGTCATGTTTCCCTCTGTGTGTGAGTGTAAAGGCTGCCCTTACAGCAGTGGGCTTAATTGAGTTCATCTGGGACACACAGGGTCACCTACACGGGGGCTGCTGTGCCCTCAGAGTTGTTCCTCACTCACATCCTGGGAGACTTTGGCAGTGGGCTTTGTCTGCCCAAGGCTGGCTGAAGGATTTCAGTGTAGGCATGAGAGAGAGCTGGGATGCCAGACTGCAGATGGGAAGGTCTGTGTAATGCAGAAGGAATTCCAAGCATCTTTTTGGTTAATTCTGTTTTTTAGAGGACTGTTAATGTGGCTTGATGGGAACTTGCATGTTGAGTGCAGCTTAAGGCTTCTTGAGTGTTTCTAAAAGTGGTTTTTTAAAGTCTTTCTTAAAATTTCTAAATTGACCATTATTGTCAATTAAGACAACACAAAAAAGCCCAATCTTTTTACCATTATTATTTTCACAAAACTATTGATAATACCTTGGCAAATACTCTGACATTTAATCTATTTTACTCCTAATGAAAAAGAGCCCTGAGTCCGTCTGATTCAATTACATTCATGCATTCCTACTCAAGGACTGAATTTTACTGGACCTAGTATACTGTACTGAAAATGCTTTATTTTTTTTATAACAATTGCTTTGATTTTATAAGGAAAGACATATTTCCATTGTATTTTCAAGTGCAACAGCATTTCTCTGCAGAATGTGCTGGTGCTATTTCCAGGACACCTGGAAGGATTTGGGGTGCTAGGTGTTGTTACTGAAGTAGTGATGGTGATATACAATTAAAAACAAAACAATTAAAGCCAGCTTATCAGAAACAAACTTTGGATATGTTCATTATATTTGGCACTTTGTGTCTATGAAACTGACTTTGGGAAAATGTCTGAGGAGACTTTATATCCTCTGAAATGCTCCATTACCTTTTTGTTTCCCTCACCTTCCTACAGATGTTTGTTTTCTTTCGCTGTAGTTCAGGTTAGAACAAAAATGGGAATTTGACAAGCATGTAGGTGGCCTTTTCTCTGATGCATATCAGCAGAGCTGCTCTGTTTTCAAGATATTTATCCCTAAAACGCTTAAAGTTTTTAGCTGTTAAAATTGTCAGCGATCTGATCAGCTTCGATGGCTCGAGTTTAGATTGTATATTCATGACTGAGAATGTCAGTGTTGGAGAGTGTTTGAGTGGCAAAGAAATGCAATAATGGGGATGAAGGCTTTTGAAAGAAATTATTCCCTCATGAATTATTACCTGTCCAGCTTCTGAAGAGGCTTGGTGACTTTGCAGATTGAGATGCTGCTATGAGAATAAATGCTGAGTATACAGGAGAGTATACAATTTTTATGGATCTTGGAGAAAACCTCAAAAGGCCTCTTCTTTTTGATATAATGTCTTTAAGTGAATTGTGCTGCATAAAATTGTCTTGAAGGAGGCTTTGAATCTTGTGAATTCAGTTCAAGTTTGTAATTTAACTTCAATGGAGTAAAAAGATTTCAGTGAAACTCACTAGAAAACTTTAACCATTTTGTTACAAAAGTAACTTTTTCTCTTCAGTTTTATTCAGCAGTGGTGATTAGTTGGATTGTTTAGATTAAATTAGTAAGTGGTATGCTTTTTTATAGGTCTGTAGTGTGTTGTATACTTGAACTGATGATATATAATTAGACACTTCATTTTGCTTCCATTCGACATCTTTTAGCTAATTAGTTACTTGGGTTGCTTTATTTTGCATTACGTTGTTTTCATTTGATTAAGTGCACTTCTCTTAAGGGTACAGAATTAAGAACATACTAATTGCACAACAATTTTGGCATGTGTAGATTGCCTCAGTGTCACCTAAGGACAAAGATTTCTCTGCTTTCATTGCTGGCTCTATTCTCTTCGTGCCCTGTGGGCAGATGTGTCAGAGCAGACACTGTGCTCTCCAAAATCTCTTCCTTGCTCCTGCAGTCTAGTCAGAGCTTGTTGGCAGTGTCTAATGTAGCTACTTGTCCTTGGAAATGTCTTTATTTCAGCTTGTGAATGTTCAGACCCACTAGTTTGGTGAAGTTTGGCTTTGGAGGGTTAGTGGTTGGATAGAACGATGATCTCAGACTGGAGACCCAAAGGTATTGTGAATCCAGCACTGTGAATTATGCCTGGAAAAAACCAGCGAGCTTCACCTGGGAACTGTCATGAGGTAGCTGGGCAGTTGAGATGCTCTCTCCTGGCTGGAGTAAATTTTGATTGTGGGCATTGCTGGGACTATAAAATATTTGAGCACATTTCTAGAAGCAAGTTTCCCCCAGGCACTGAGTGTTCCGGAATAAACATGACTTTATTATAAAGGGCTTGCTCTGTGCTTGTGAGCAGATCAAGACGTCCTTTTTCTGCATTTCGCTTTGAACATCAGTTATTGATGTGAGGCACCAAGGAGACTCTAACCTGTGCCAGCTAACAAGGGGAAGCCAACAGCAATGAGAAACACTACAATCATACTTTTGTTGCTGCAGTGCTGACTGAAGCCTGAGTGAGTCCAAGCATGTGGTGTTCAGACAAGATACATATTTCTCTCTGTGGAACTGCTTTTCAAAGGGAATACTCGCTCTTAAGAAAACTGGAGTAAATACCTTTGGGTGTGCTCTGCCACAAGAGGAGGTGCAGGTGGGTCTGTTGTCAAAGTTGTGATTTCTCTCTTCTATCCCATGTAGCTGTTTAAAACTTTACCTGTATGTTTATATTTGATCTCAGTTAATCAAACCCCTTTGAATATACTCACACCTATTTCAAGGATGGTGTCCAGGTGCTTACTGGGCAGTGTTGATGTTGTGGTGGTCGTTGGGTTTGGAGTTGAACTTTGCACTAAGATTTAGTACCTCCATGTACATGTGCTGACACAAGGGTCAGTGCACAGGGACCTTCCTTTGGAATGGGTCTCCTGTACTCATGAACGTGTCAGATGTTGCAAGTAATTAACTGGAATGAGAATATCCTTTGGCCAAGGCTGTATTAGAAGACTTCCAAGAAGCGCCATAATTTCTGGCATACTAAAAGTGGCAGCTGGTTTTGTTTTGAGGTCTTCTACAGGAGCATTAGCCCCTTGTTGACTCCAGTAAAACCACAATGATTTGTGTTCTTGTAAAGAAAAGATATGTAGAAAGAGACTAGCGAAGATGTAAAGCATAAGCACTTTGTTACTGAGGCTAGATTTGGATGCCTGTTAAAAGAATAAGTAGCACTTAAAAACCTTTAGAGAAATGTATTTTAAAAAGCTCCAAATGTCATGGCTGCAGTTTTGTGCTGTCAGAATTAGTGCTTTTCTTTCTTGAAATGCTTGCTTTTTTTTCCCTGTGGAGTAGACGCCTTTATTCCAGAGGTGGCAGCCTCGGCTCTACCTTAACTGCTCCTTTGCATTTGACTTTGGATGTTGCCTGTTCTCCTCATAGGAAGAGACAAGAAAGCTTCAGAAGTGTCAGGGAGCCTTAAAAGGATTGAATCCTGATTTTAATGGGGGTGATTGTTAAGATTTGTCTGCCTTTGGTTAAGGAGTGTAAGCTACTGACCACTGTGAACGAGTTAGATATGAATTGTCAAATTTGCTACTGTTTCATGGGGCTTGAAGCTGGTCAAGCAGGAAGAGTTGCACAGTAGGTGGTGGTGTGATTATCTGCAGTATCTACGTTGTGTAATTTTGGTGACTTCATTAAAAGTTAGAGATTTCTGTGCAGTTGCTGTTATGAACAGATGTTCAATTAACAATGTGTTTGTTGGGCTCCCAGCTGGTCTCATGGGGGACCCCAAATTAGGGATAGGATGGGTCATAGGGCTGCTTGGAAACCAGTCAAACCATATTTTACTACAACTTTTGGCCCATTCCAGTGGGTGAACTGGCTCTGTAGAGGGAGAGCTGGTGGAGCTCCCCAGCATGAGCTGGATCTGTGCCCCTCATCCCTGCTCCCCTCGAGCCTGAGCTGCTGGCAGCTGCCTGCCACAACTGGGATCTGGCCCTGGAAGTGGGACAGGATGTTTGCTTTTGTGGAGTGCAGTTGTTGAGGAAATTAAACGGAGGCATCTCTGAGAGGGCGAGCCACCTACATGAGATTAGGCCATTAAGATGAGGGTTGTGGGCATACTTTAAAGCACCTTATCAGCAGAGCTTGGGGAGGATGTGCTCCTGATAGCCAGCGGTGCTTGGAAAGCTGTGTTGTGTCACGTCTCTTTGGACCATGGAGATGGCTGGGGCTGAGTACACAGAAAAGGGAAATCTTGAAGAAATCTGAAGGAGCTGGTTTATCCAAAGCTGTTTGTCTGGAATCCTGCGGGGATATGTAGGGGGAGGCCCTTCCTGGCCACCCCAAGGCGTTGCCCACCCTCTCCCATGCCGGCAGCTGGCCCGTGCGGTGACAGATCGGGAGGAATGCGCAACATTTTAAGTATCATAAAGCTGGATATCCTTTGCTCAGGATATTTCCTGTCCTCAAGAATTTCTTTTTCAACAATATTATTGGCAGAAAAATCCAAAAAAATGGAAGTGGGGGAGGGGAACTTGTACATTGCAGAAGATAAGCTCCTAATTTACCCATCTTAAGTGAAGAGATAAGCTTTGGGGAACTGAAAAATACACACCCCTTATGTAGTGGTAAACCACCAGCATGCCCAGATGCACATCAAATATTCAGTGATTTTTATTTATTACTGTCAACAATGTACAGCAATTAACCACTAGTTTCTTATAAAAATGAGGGTTTTGAGCACTGATTAAAATGGCATTTAATTCCAAAGAGAGGCTGAGCCTCAGGACAGGGGTAGCCAGGGCAAAGCTCTCCTGACTGACTTTCACCAGGCTCTGTTGCATGTTTTGCCTTTGCGTTCGTTAATGAATTAAAGCCTAAATCATAAAGCAGGATTTAATTGGTGATTTGTGATCTGGCTAATCCCACAGTGAAAGTAAAGTGTGCTTAGCACTGCTGCCTCTGCTCCCCCATTGATGGTGGGGCTGCTGCTGCCAGAGCAGCAGAGAAGTGCTGTAGCTTCCTGCTAGGAAAATACCTTTGTGAGGCTGTTTGTATATGCTTCCTTCTGTAAACTTCAGATAGAATTCACTCGATCCCATGAATGTGGCTGTGTGTTCTGGGGTAGCTGTTGTGAATAAAGACCTTCGGCTATTAAATACAATGAGAATTTATTGTTTACTGTCTATTTTCCTGTTTGTGTGTGTGTTTCTAGCAACAAGTATTTTCGTAAAGGATTCTTTTTCCTGTGAGTTTCTCAGACTTAGCAGCATGTATTTGGAATTCAGTAAAATCTGTGGGAGGAAGGCAGTGTAATGAAGAGGTGAGACGTTAGTGAAGTACCCGGTTCCTATCTTCCCTGTGCTAATAAAAAGAGAAAATAATTTGGTAGGTGTGTGGCATTCTTAAGAGTTTATAGCTGGAATTTGTTTTTGGAAACAAGAGGATTAGGGTGTGTGTTAAATTTAACCCATTTTCCCTGCATCCCCAACAGCTAAGAGAAGATTTGGTGAAAGAACACTGAGCTTACCATGCTGAGATTGCACTTTTTGAGGCTGGAGCAACGTGTTATAACAGAAATCCAAGTTGATGAGAACATTTCAGTCGTGATGCAAAAACGATCTGGAATGTTTGGTATGTGCCAGTGGCAGGAGCTGTGCTCCCCGGAACGCCTGTAAGGCTCTGGCATGCAGGCAGGCTGGGAGTCAGGGCTGAAGGACACACTGTCAGCCCTCACAGGCTTTGGGAGCAGGTTAAAACCAGGAAAAAAAAAAAGAGACCGAGAATTTGAGATTTTTCTCTTGACCACTTTAGTAGTTCTTTGAACTTGCTTATTTCTGAGCACGGCTTAAGCATTCCAAGGGTCCTAGGATAAATGAAGGTATTTATACTGATTATGCAGATGTATGTGTGTATGTGTGTGCATGTACATACCTTGTGACTTGAGTGGTGATAGCAAACCTGTGTGATTAGATATGGGAAGAGCAGGACCCTGAGTGAAGCCCACAGGAGATAAGAGCGCCAAGGGAAGCTGCAAAAGTAGTTTCCAGATTTATTGTACTGATGGAGAGAGGCCTGACACTGTCATAATGAACAGAACCCACCTTGTTTTGGTGTTGGGGTCACTGCCATGCCTTGAGATGCTGCAGTTTGGAACCAGCAGTGAATTCTGTGCACCTGTTCTGCACGTTCATATCTCTTTGCCACTGATTCAGTTTCCTGAATTCATGTTTGAAAAAAATCTTTGTGACCTCTGCCTTGTGCTTGACTATGTGCTATACTGATTTTAATATAAACGTCTAAAATAAAGACTTTATCCTGTTGTCTGGCATAGCTATTTATATTTGGGATGGGGAGCTCACTTGCTGTGGTTCTACATTACCAGTTTGCCAGTGAGTAACTTGATGACAAATGTAGATCCCTGTCACAGTATCAGTTACAGGTCTGACAGCTGGTGTATAATGTTTTACTGCACTACATTTTTTTTCCTATACAGATTCTTCCTAGAGGGAATGGTGACTTCTGCAAGTGAATTTCCAGTCTGTTAGCTGGTCTAAAAATCCTACTGGCTCGCCAGCTCAGCATCTATGATGTTAGATACCTCCACATTTCTGCATTTTTATTATCAGCTTTCTGTTAATCTTCAGGAACTCTTAATCCTTTTAAAACCCAAGGATGCTTCAGTATTGATGCTGTAAGCAGAATGCAGTCAGGGATTGTACAGCTTTCTCTTTGTTTATTATTAGCCCAAGTACTGTCTCTACAAGGTAGGAGGCTCAACCCACCACTGTTTGTCATAAGGAGTAAATTACTAGTAGCAAAGTGACTTTCCTTAATTTGATCAATTCAAGAAGTGTTCAAAAAAAGCCTTGAAGACTAATGTACCTTGACATGTTCTTAATAATAAACATGTTATAATCTGCTCAATTTAGACGAAAATGGATAGCTCATCTGTTACTTCAGACCAAGTACTCTTCTGAGATTTCTGTACCACTAATGTATATCCATGAGAAGAGGAAAATCAGAGCATCTCTGCAGCTTCTGATTTAAAGATAAAAGTTGTAGCAAGTTGAGATTCTGATGGAAATAATAATAAATCTTGCTCTGCACTTCCTTGAACAGAGGAGGTGCAGAGGGTAAAGCAGCTTGTAGTTGTGCTGAATTTCATAGTACTCACTTCTGAGTAATTAAAACTGTGGCTGGACAATGATGATGGATTTCTGCAGAGCTGTAGCAGTGACTTAGAGGTGCTGTGCTCTGTCGGGCTCTGTGAGCTGTGAGGTGTCTCTGGCACCTGTGGGATGGTGAGGGGCAATCTGGGATTTAGATTATTCATAGCTGGGTTTGATGCAGCAGCACCTGGGAACACAGAGCAAGGTTAGGGAAAAATCTTATGGCTGAGTATCATCTGGGGTGATGGTTAAAAAATAGTTCAAATTCGTTAAGGATGAGGGAATTTCCTTAGTGAGCACCTGGAGGATGAGTTACTGTTTGGTGTTGTGGGGTTTCTCTGCAGCCTGTACACTGCTCATGTTCTCATCAGCAGGTTAAACCTCCCCTGAACACCCAGGGTGCTTTTCTGTACCAACCTGGAGTTATGATTAGGGACTAGAGAAAGAAATGGGAGGAGGAATATGTTCACATAAAAGAGAGTGGGAGTGCATTTTTTTCCTACATGGGTCTATTACTTTTAGGAATCTTTATAAAAATTGTTGCATGGACGTGTCGTCTTCCTCCCCTGCCCCAAGAGTAATATGCCATAGTGTAGGCAGGGAATAATATCAGTTTTAGTTATTTTTTAAACCAGATAGTAAGAAGTCAAATTATGATAAAGTGTCCTCCCCTCAGAAACTGGGGATCAAATGCAATCTGCTTGAATCTCTGGGATCTGTGAAGCCTTTAGCTGGGAGAACAACTGGTGTTAATGGGTAGGTGTTTGTAACTGATTAATTGTGTATTGTGCTGTAAAGGGGACTATCTGTGTGGGCTCTGTGCTGCCAAAATGTGACTGAACTGGGTCAGAATGTAAATATTACAGAATTGAGATTGTGCCGTACTTTCGGTGATAGCGCCTGGGTGTTCCAGCTTACTCACACAAAACTGAGAGTGCCTCGCTAGAGCTCCCCTGGCAGTAAGATCCTGTCGGGTCATGTGCCACTTATATCATTCAGGTAAAATTGAGCACAACTAAATTTGACTGGGAAAGCTTTTTTCTTGCTCAAGTCCTGTGCTAATGTGGTCAGAACCCTGCAGGCAAACTCCTGCGTTCGCTGATATTCTGATGTTTCTGCCTCCACTGTCAAAGAAAAGCTCCTGTCAAGCCACATTGAGTTTTTCAAATTTATTTATGTACATATACTATATTTGTGTATTTGACCTCGACTCAGTGTAACAGTCCTTGCTCCTTCAGGATTTCTATGAATTTCTCTTGCAGTAGGCAAAGTGATATGCATGTCCAGGAAAAGCTGAAGGCTGTCAGGGCATGTGGTGGTAAAATGCTTTATATTTATGAAGGATACTGTAGAGAAAAGACTCCAGAGAATTAGCCTTTCTTGTAATTTCAATCTTTTTATCACTTGGCTTTCTTCTAGTTGAGTTATGAGATGGGTTTTCTTATATTTGAAGGATTTGTGTATTTTGTTCTCACCTCTTATTGAAATTCTGTGGATGAACTATATACTTGCACCTTTTCCCCAGCCCTCCAAAACTGCATGTTGTTAAGGCAATTTTCCCCATTCTCCTATACTTACCAAGCCCATTTCTTGAAATTCAGGTTTACATATTTCAGGATGCAAGGCTAATTTTTTCTGTCTCTCTGAAATACTTTACTTTTTGAATTCTAGCTAAAATTATAAATGAAAAATTTATAAGAGGATATAATAGGGTTTTTTAAAAAACTTCTTCCCAGAAAGCTGAAATCCTGTGAATGGTTATTATTAAAGACTCTAAATCAAAATTATTTTGTGTAAAAAGACTCTAAGATAAGCTCTGCTTTGTTAATGATGATTTTATTGCTGCAAGTCTGCTCTGAGCTTGTACAGTGCGTTTACCCCATATTGATAAGAGGCAAACAGGTTGCTTATGTCAACCTAGGAAATAGGTGAAGCTGGAATAGTGTGATGTATCTGTGGGACTGGGATGCTGCTATGGAGCCAGGGGGAGGGAAGGATGAACTCTGATACCTCACAGAGCAGAAATAAGAGTGTATCCATCTTAATAAGTCACAGACTTTTTTTTTCCTTGTGATCAAAACCCCACGGATGCTCAGTAAGACCAACCTCTACAGAGAACAACTTGGAACAGGCTGCCCAGGGAAGTGGTGGAGTCCCCAGCCCTGCAGGTACTGAAAAGATGTGTGGCTGTGGCACCTAAGGACATGATTTAGTGGTGGAAATGGCACTGCTGGGTTAACAGTGGAACCCAGTGGTCTTAATGGTCTTTTCCAGCCTGAGCAATTCTGATTCTTCCTTTCTGTGGATTTCTTATCTGTGTTTGAATAGACTCTAGACTCCTGAACCTCTAAAGTTTGGTAAGTGGTTATGGAAATTAATTTCTCCAAGTGTAACAAGGGAAAATGAAACTTTAGGTACATGTGACATGAAGCTTGAAAGTTGATTTGCTTTTTGCTGCTTGTCTGTTTAAGTTTTCTTGCTTGACTGGAATTTTGTCATTTGAAGGATGCGGAAAGTTCACTTGAGCTTCAAGGGTTTAATTAGCTTCATTGGAGCTCTGTGTGCTTGTATCAATAGGGAAATAAAAAGAAGCATGACTCTCCCCTTTTTTATTAAATACAAACTTAGCATTAAAAAAAAAATCTGTTGGCAGAAATTTCCTCTATTTAGCTCACCTTGGTTCTTACAATTGGCTTGTGTATATGTATCTTGATTTTCCACAGCTTTCTTTGAAGCCCCTTAATGATATAGTTCACACCTGGTAGTATCAAAGTCAATAGGTGAAATATTAGGAAATCTAATTAACAAAGACTTGTAACTTAGTAATGAGTAACTCCTGTAACTGGTAGGAGTGGGGCTGCTTTTGACTTCACCCAGGGTGAGAAGAGCATCTGTCCTGCTGGCACCATGCCTTGAGCCTGCCTTTCAACCAGCTGCACTTCTGGTGTACTTTTAAGTGCTGTTGGTTTCCCAATTCATAACACAAGCATGTTATTTTACTCTATTAATTATTATGAAAGACCAATACCAATTTATTGAGAATATTTTTCAGATTTCCACTGCCTGTGTGATTTGGCAGAGAATGGGAATGAGTTTAGAAGGGTGAGGATTCATAATTAAATGGGATACAGCTGAGTGCTGAGTGACCCCACTGCACTGTCCTTGTTTTATAAACAAACTTTATTTCTCCTTCAGTCTGTTAGGAACTCTGCCCCACTTCAGACAGGTAACAAACCCCAAAGATTTTCCCTTTTAAACCATTTAATAGATAACTCGAGCTTTATAGTTGCAAGAGGTAGCACATTCAGCACAGCATTTTCTGTCTAGATAGAGATCCTTTGTCTTCCCACCCTAAAGAAAACAAACCCCCCTAGTTCTCTACACTTAAAAATTCAGTGTTTTTCATCCCTTGATGGTTTATTATCATGGGAGATAAAAATCAGATACCTAGAGTGGGACAGGCTTCTTTCCTGTAAGGTCCTGGATACCAAAATTACTCAGTCAAAAATGGAGCAATGATTTGACTTCGTGAGTGTGGTTTCTTTTTTTGCTGGTGAGTTCTAGGTTTTTGTTTAATGTAGATTTCCTGTGTATCTCAAATTCATAGGTAGCATACAGAAGCAGTTCAGAAAAGTAAAAAACTGAAAAATGTACTTTATGCTCTGTGAAAGTGAGGGACAGCGTAACTGAACTTTATGCCTTTTCCTCCTGATGCTGAAAAGTTATGGAGTGATGGGGTTTGGATGGTGGGTCTTGGCTTGGTTTTCTTGTTATTAGTGTGGTTTAAGCACTTGGATTTTGCGAGCACGATGATAATGAGGGGCTCAACTTTCCTCCTGCATGAGAAACCTCTCCAGCAGCCCTGCAGAGGTGCTCCCTTGCAGTGGCTGCCCCGGGTGAGTGAATGCCTGCTCTCGGGTCCCAGGGTGGAATGGGAGATCTCTCTGGAGCGCTTTCCCACAAGAACACAATGAGCCACTTTGTCAGCCCGGAGTCAGGTTAGCAGGGAATGGCGACAGCAGCGAAGTTTGTGTTGCACAAAGGTGTGCTGAGACCTTGTTGGAAATGGGATTTGGTATGCAGGCTTTTCAAGAGCTGCAGATTGATATGATAGATAGCCTTTTTTTTTTTTTCCTACTTTGTAGTTTAATTAGGGGTAAAAAAAAAATCCCCGCCCCATTGATTCCAGTAGATTCCCCATTGCACAGAAACTCCAGGAGAGATAACCAAGGTCTTTGTGGTGTTATTGCAGAGAGATTATTATTTGAGAGAGCAGAGTTGAAGGGGAGGGTATTTATCGACAAATGCTGTGCTTATCAACCTGTACCCATGATTAATACTTTGGCTATTAAATGGAGGAAGAAAGCAAACAGAAGAAGCATACCTGGGCCTTATCTGACTTTCACCTTTGTGCAAGAACTTCTCTTTGCATAGAGGTTCTGCCGTGTCCCTGGGCACGTTCTTGGGCTTGCATCCCTGATCTGGGGAAGTTAATGCTTAGAAGTATTAGGAGTGCATAAAGATGTACTCTGGTGCAAATGTTTGCAGGATCAGGGCCCAATTTGTAAACAGGTGTAGGTCTGGATTGAAAGGTGTTGTTCTCATCACACAAATTGTTTCAAGCAAATAGGTTATTGTAATTGTGTTTAAACATACTGAGTATCTTGCTAGACCTTGTGAATTTTACTTGGAAATTGCTTTTGTCAGGGGCAATGCAGAGTGCAGAGAACCTAAAAAGGGTGAGTATTTAGCTGTAGAAAGTGTCAATTGTTATCTCTGTTGTATAGAATAGCTCTCTGCAATCAGGGGACCTGTTTGTGCTGTGGGTGGAGGGAGGGCTGTTGACCCACTGTCATCCTCCTCTCCTTGCCCTGGCAATGGGGGACCACAGCTGGAAGAGCTCTGTGCTTTCCTGATGACCTGTGGAGAGGAGAATGTCATCAGAGAATCACAGAGTGGTTTAGATTGGAAGGAACCTTAAACTTTCTCTTTCTACCCCCTGCCATGGGCAGGGACACCTTCCACTACCCCAGGCTGCTCCAAGCCCCGTCCAGCCTGGCCTTGGACACTTCCAGGGATGGGGCAGCCACAACTTCTCTGGGCACCCTGTGCCAGGGCCTCACCACCCTCACAGGGAGGAATATCTTCCTAATTATGTAATTTAAGTCTGCTCCTGCTTTGTCCCCATCCTGTTTCAAGTGACTTGTGGTCTTCTGGGAAAGCACAGAGATGCTGAGTGCAATTGAGAGTATGTTGTACAACTGGCAATTAAACAGCACCCAGAACTCCCTTCACTCCAATGTCGCTGAGGGGGGACAAGCAGCAACAAATTAGTTTGAAATGTTAATTGCTGCTTGTATTTTTGGAAATGCATAAAATAATTTCCCTTGAAAAAAGAAAAAAAGTTTGAAGTGGTTGCTGTTTTAAAGCCAAAAAGCTGTTTTTGTGCCAAAAACAACAGCACTAAAAATCATGGAAAAGAAAAAGCAGTTGGCCAGTATTGTGCAAGAAGAGTTAAACTCAGCCTATGGCAGCTTAGAAGAATTACTGTGAAACAGTGTGAGAATTGTGTGCTTGAAAACTTCTCTATTTTTGCGGCTACATCCCTTGTGAGTCCCTTTATCCGTTGTGATTAATACAGAGGAAGGTGAGGAAAGAAAGGTGTGAGAACAAAGAAGGAAAGGAATATAAATAGCAAAAGTGACTAACTTAATTTTCAGATGGAAGAAATGGTGAGAGTGAGATGTATACAAGTTGTCTCTATAGCTTGCTTTTCTGCCAGCAGTGCAGACTGTAGCCGTGGTTGTTTGCATGTTTTGGAATTGATTTTTGAGCAGCAGATGAATTTGCTGCTCTAATACTATTTGCAGAAGCAAGAATGCTGTGGAACCATTGGATTAGCTCGTCTGCCTGTGGCTTTCTGCTCAGCCGTAGCTAATATAAGCCTAATAAAAATTTTGAAGGTCTGTTTCACCCCTGGTGTATTTTATTCCCCTAAATCTAGTTCCACTAGGTTTGCACATGGGTGTGATGGCCTTCAGGCACTGCACACCCCAGGCGTGGGTGGAGGTGGGAGGAGGGCAAGCTTGCTTTTCCTACACAAGATTTCCCCCTGGAAAACCACGGGGAAAAACCCCTGGTGGAGTGAAGTTTTCCTTTGGTCAAAGACTCTTTTGTGTGCCAGGTTGCTTTATTCCAATATTTCATCAGAGCTATTATCTGCTGATTACTTGTACTTGCCTTGTGAAATGAGACACTCCCGCATGATGCAGTTTGACCTGATAGCCCCATTTCTGATGCTCATTTCTGCTGCGTGTTTGAAGTTACTTAGTTATTCCATTTCTTCCTCAGGTTTAACTAGGAATCAGTTTTTAATAGTTTTTCTGTTCCTGAATGACAAACATTTCCTATGAGGGGTGTGCAGCTGTTTACAGCGCAAATTTGTTGTTCTTTAAGATGATGTAGTTTCAAGCCTGGAAAATCTGAGGTCAAATTTTAGGTCTAAATAAATGCAGGCTACTGAAAATCTTCATATCATTACCCTCTGGATTGCTGCCTTGGGAATCCAACACCAGTGTGGGGGAAAAGCAACGCTAATTTTCCTTGATCCTGTGGAGAATTGAATGCTGCTGATAATTCCATCTTCAGAGATGGAATGTACCATGCACATTTAAATGTGTTGTTTAAAATAAACTAGAGGGGAATAAACCCACTGATTAATTGCAGTGGTTGAATTTTGAGAGGATGTTTATGCTTTTCAGCTTGTTAGAGATAGGATCCAGCTACTGTGGCCTTGTCTGTGGAAATGGCGCAGAGAGCAAGCAGCAGGCATTTCACTACCTCTTCATAAAATGCCAGTGGCTTTGTGTGTATGTTTCCCTCTAATCTGTTTTCTTTTGTCATAACAGATTTTTAGAATTGCATGTATTTCTTCAAAATTGTTATGAAGAAGCCTGTCTGTTTGGATGCTTCCAAATTAATCTACCGTGTTTGTAATTAAACAGAGAAAGAATGTGTTCAGGTTTCAGTGGCGCTTCAGACGGATGTGATTTAACTAAACTAATGAAGGCACATCAGACAAGACAAATTCCAGACTGTTTGTGCCTTGACCAACCATCTGTGCACATACCTCCAGGTACTGCTCATGTCTCAAGAGGCTTTTCTACATGAACAATTATTACCACTCCTCTTTGAATTGGAGTGGCAAGCCATGGCAGGAGTCTCTTGAAAGCGGCTATATTTACCACTCTGCTTTTCAGTGAAAATGTAATTGTGTTATGTATGTTTTAATTAATCCTGAATTTCAACATGTGCTGTGCAAAATACAGTAGGCAAACAGGGCAATGTGTGAGTTCTCTCATCTCTTGCACATAAACACCAGCATCAGCAGGAATGTGCAGAAGGAGCACTCCTTATCCAGAATCTTCCTAGTGGGTCATAGACCCATTTTAAATTCTTACTGTTTGAGAATGTGTATGTGCAAATAAGACTATGTATACATATTCTCCTTATACATAATAGCAATTTTTTTTCCTAGTTACTTTTCTGTCTTATTCAAAAGATTATTCAAAATTACTCTGGAAACCCGCCCATTTCTTCGACTATGTAATAGCCAGCAGTAACATGATTTGACATGCCAGACATTGATAGGTCCTTCAATTGCACAGATAATGTCCTGAAAAATAAAGCATAATTTCAGGACTACTTAACTTTATGGAAGAAGAATGAGATATGCTGCAGGTAATGGCTTCTGTGAATATGAATTTTTTGACAATTCTCATTGTATTTTACTGTATATCTTCTCAAAAGTGAGTTTTCTTCTAGAAATATTTGAATCTTCCCTGTTTTCAGGGCCTGTGTTTCTAAAGATGTATCTGACCTCTCAGTGGTGTGAGGTGGGACTCCCTCTGACATGAACCTATGACTCCATACAGGTTTTTAAATTCCTCCTTCGTGTTGTCCTGGTTATAATAACAGAAGTGTTTTGAGGGTTGGTGCAGTGGATGGAGAACCCTCCGGTGTTCAAATTAGCTGTGCAGGTGATGCTGGAGGGTTTGGGCTGGCCATGCTGTTAGGATGTGGTTTGAAGGATGCAGATCAGATATCACAAATCCTCTCCTTTTTGGGTCAGAGAGCTGCCTATTCCTGAACATCCTTCACTGCAGAACCTGCTTTGCCAGGGAAAATGTCTGGCTGGGGGGAGAAATAGTTGCCTTGTGACTGCTGGTCAGTAGGTCAGTTATCAAAAAACTTTGGTTTTTGATAGCACATGAACTGGCTTTGCCCACAATTGTAAAGTGCTGAGGAAGCTCCTGCTGGGTTGGATTATTTCTCTGGCCTGTGGAAGAGGAACTCACCCAGCCCATACAGCGTGGTGGAAGAGGGGCTTCTATAGAACATGTATTAAAGTTGTGGTAGAAAGGAATCTGTTACACTGTGTAACCCTGTGTGTACTGTCACTGTGTGAGCTTTGTCATGGGGAAGTGGTAATGGGTCTTTCTTAGGCTGGAAAGAAAAAAATTCTTACATGTTAATTTTATACTGTGTGTGTTTCAAATATTTTCTCTATCAAGGCTAGGATTGAAGGTGGGGTAGCTTCATGCTCTTTTTGCAGTGTGTTCTCTTCAGGCAGAAAACCTCTAAATATGCACTGCAGGAGTAAAATGTGTGTTTAGCACTGAATTTTAGTTGAATTTTAAATAAACCAGGGTATGTGGCTCTACTTAGCATTGAAAACTCTCTGTCCTTGTTGTAGCACAACCTCTGTAATCCCAGATGATTGTGATAAAAAAGCAGAACACTTTGTCCAGGAGCTTTTAATGGTCTGCTGCAAGGAAATAAAAATCAAGTCTTTGCAAAGAGCAGTCACAGGACTCAATACTCACAGTTCCTCTTGCTTCTGCCAGGTTCTCTGCATTTGTCTGCCATAGCTGGAAGAGGCTTCGGCTTTGTAAAAAACAGAAGGTAGGAAGAAAAATCAAAGAAAGAAAAATGTTCTTGGCTTCCAGCCCCATAAATTGCATGGGTGAAACCTTCTAGGAAAAGTAGAATTAGGTATCTTGATGTGGTTCACACTGCTTTTGGAATTTCAGGAAAGCTGACGTAACCTGTTGGGTCATGTTATTTGACCGTACATGGACATTGGGTTTTAGATAGTTATGCTTTATTCTTCTGTGTGTTTTAATTTTCTCTCTAGTGCCATGTGCAACTAATTTATGTATTACTAATTCACATATTGAATTAATTTAAGGATATGGAGTCATCTCAGGGATCAGGAGAAGGCTGCAGTACTGAATTGAAAATCAAGTTTGCAACAGTAACTTGCAGACATCAAAAGATTTGGAAGTTTGGTTTGGGGACAGAGACATCAAACTTGGATGGTTTTTTCTTCCTTGATCTACAGCAGAGTGGAAAGCTCTGATTTCCATATTCCTGGAGGAAGCTAGACAGGGAGATGCAGCCTTTCACTCCATGTTGGCGTTGTTGTGACCTGTCCCAGCCAAACCTAGGGAATGTAGACGCACAGGAAATATCTTTTTAAAATTTAAATATAGTCAGCTTTCTAGACAAAACCCCAAATTTGAGTTAGTACCTGAAAAAAAAGCTGTGGGTTAGTATTTGGCAGTTCATATTTTAGCTAAGGAAGAATTTTCATATCCTGGAATGTGACCTGGCTCTTTGAGTCGTGTCTGGTGTTTTCTTCCATTGATGTTCCCAATTTGCAGAAAAAAGAAACTGCTTGTGTTCAGACCTCACCTTCTTTGTATTAATCAGCTTTGCATCTCTTGAGGGAGGAGAAACACCAGGCTTTAGGAGGGGTGCGAAAGCACGGCTAATAAATCTGTTTTAAGTAGGATGGATGAACAAATAAGCTCAAAAAGTGTGTGAGGCCTCTTTCCAAAGGGTTTGGCTTTGCAGTGAAGTTTGCCAGTCTTGTGGTAGATGTCTTAACTCTGCCCAGAGTGCATCTTTGTGAAATACTGCAAACAATCCCTGCCAATGGCTGTGCCTTGGAGCCAGTACTGCTGCTGGTGTCGTCTCTGGTGGGGTCGTATCAGACATGACAGATAGAGGAAGCTCTTTTTATTTGTATTTTCTTATTTTTTTGTTCTCTCCTTTCAAGTGAGGCAAGTGTAGACACGGCTGTAGTGACAAACCATTAATAAAGCAAAAGGAATGTAGCTGCAACACTTTAAATAATGACACGTAGCAAATAAATGTCAACATATCCGTTGTTGTGCCTGGAATGGAAATATTGCTAGGAAAATATGTCACTTCGAGCTACAGTATGGGGTTTTTTTTCCCTCAAGAAAATGGTTTCAGTGTGATGCTTCAAGTGTTGAAGCTCGGCTTTTGGATTCAGACTAGATGAACATGTCATTTGTTTGGGGATTGGGGTTTTGTTTTACATGGGTTTAAAATAGTTGCTATGAATGTTTTGTTTTTTAAAAATAAAATTTAATTGTGAATATATACATTTGCACACACAACAACTATAGATGCAGAAATAACTGCGTGAATAGCCAGAGTAGTTGGAGGTACTACTGGCTATTGACTAAATCAGTCCATCTCCTTTGAAAGCTGCTCCTTCATGTGCTCTCTGGTGTTCAGTATTGGGCTCTTTCAGTCCTTTTCTTTATCCCAAGCAGTTAAGGAATGGTTCAAAGCCTCACATATTCTCTTCTTCCTTGTTAAACAAACAGAACCCCCAAAAACTGAAGTCATGCTGCCCTCCTCCTCCTCCACCCCCAGATTCCAGCATCTATGAGTATTGTTGTTGGACTTGGATCTTTCATGAAATTAAAACCTGAGACTGTGAAGTAATGAGAAGCAAAAGGTTTAGGATGTACTATCCTAACAACAACTGCATCTCAGGCTTCTGGAGAACTTCTGTCCTGTAATTGAGTCTTGGATAAAAGGAGGGATTTAATTTAAAGGTGGTTGAAAATGCATTGGCTCTGTTTATAACTTGAAGTGACGATTAGAAAAGTGGTGTTTTCACACAGATGAGAACAGTGGAAAGAGCTGTGAGAGTTGTGCTAAATTTGGTATTGAGTAAAATTAAAATGTTGGACTTGAGCTGTATGGCTGGCATGCCAGGTTTGTACATCTTCTGGAAAACAAATGGTCTTTCAGTCTTCTGGTTCTACTTAGATGTGAAGACTTAGACTGTTTGATGACTGAAAAGATAGATGTGATTCAGTCTGTGTGGGTGCCATCACTTCTACATCACAAGTGCTTCTCCTCAGGAGCTGGAGGAGCGGCTCCTGGTCAGGCTGATGTTTCTGATCATGAGGCTGTGCAGGTGATGGGATTGCAGTGAGCTCTGGAAGAGGGTGAGGAAAGTGAAGTGTATTTCAACTAAACAAGTAATTTAGTGTTGAACTTAAAAAAAAAAAGTTTAGCAGCACCTGGGGCTGAGGGGGATGCAAGATTTGCAGCATCCTGAATGGGATGCTCCAACCCTGCTCAGGCTGGCTCAGTCCTTCAGCCCCTCCTGATCTAGTGAATTAAACTCCTGGTTTATGTCTCTCTAGTTGTGTCACATGCTCTTTACCAAAAATTCCCCTTTGTGTACTCTGATTATCTTGTACCAGCTGATTACCTATGCTGCCACCTAAGTCCAAGAGCATATTTTTGTCTTTAAACTTGAATTTGGGATATATGTGCAATTATTTAGGAAGACTTTGGGATCCTTTGGCATAAGGGATACTAAGGAGGCTGCTCACCACTGGGCATGTGAGGTTGCTTTGCTTAGGAGTTGTTGTGCAGAAGTCTAGATAAGCTGTGTGATGAGATCATCCATTTTATTCACTAGAGCTGTGTTAGTGCCCCATAAACCAGCATGGTGATACCCTTAACACTGAAATAAGACTTGTTTTTACAAGACAGCTTCTCATGGTTTTATTGATGCTCAGTTAGCTGTGAAGGGGGAGGGTGTGCTGGAAGTGATGTGTGACTTTTCACAAATCCTTATGTGATGTCATCATTTTCTGTTGCCCTTCTTAGAACGGGGTGTTCAGAACATTGCGGATGTGCTGCCCTCCTGCTCCAGCAGAAGCCTCAATCCTTTTGGGTCATGATTAAGTGGCAGTCAGGTGTCTGCTCTTTGTGTTGTAGTGGCAGTTCACACTCTTTACAGGGCCCAAGAAAGAATATAAAGGTGTTTGGCTTTGAAGTGTGGCTATTGAGTGAAATTGCTGCAACATCTTCACCGTGCGGCTGATGTAGTTCCAAGAGCTGTGGCAGCAAGCAGGATGCTGATTTAAGAGCAAAACTCTCTCAAAGTGTCTCTGAAACTATTTCAGCAGTGAGGGCTGAGGTTTATAATTATGGGAAAGAGTGGAAATCTGGCTTTTTTGTTTTTGGAATTCTTGCATGGAAACTTGACTTCCCATGCTCTTGATCTATCAGTTAAAACCTCCGTTCAGAGCCTGGAGCTCCCATACACCTCCTGTTCCGAAAACAGGGGTCCTGCTTAAGCTGCTGAATGGCAGAAGGGCCTTCCAAAGCACAACTCTTGGTGGAGCAAGGCCTTTAACTGATGTTTTCTTTTGCAGGAAGTCCGTTGAGGAAAGTTCTCCATGAATGTACGTCACAATGATGATGACCGACCAAATCCCACTGGAGCTGCCGCCGTTGCTGAACGGGGAGGTGGCCATGATGCCTCACATCGTGAATGGCGATGGATCACAGCAGGTCAGGAACCTGGCTGGCTTAAATCAACTATTTCTGGGCCAATAAGATGTTTTCAAGATGGGGAGGATGGTTTTCTGTAGCACTCGGGAGGGCAGAGTATTTCCTGGGTTGTAGAAATCTGCCTTTACGCTGAAAAGAAATTGAAAACAGTGATTCAAGTGTGTCATTAAGTTGAGTATGTTTGTTTGCGTGTGTGTTTGTTGAAGTAGAAATAGTGGAATTGAAACAGTGGCTATAAATGCTGCGTATTTGAGGGGCTTGCAGAAAGATAGTCTTATGATTTACTTGTGCTCACTCTTGTCCAGACCTCTTACTAACATTTGTGGTGAGATTTTAAGACTTTAAAAATGCTGAGACTATATAAAAAAATGGAAGTAAGAAAAGAAATAGAGAATAGCAGTGAAGTTGCTTATCTGAGTATACCTTTCAGCAGACCTGTGTGCTCCCCTGTGCTTCACTATAAGAAGCAGATGTGAATTTTGAGTGGGTTTTTGAAAAAAAAGGCAAATTTACTGTTGCTTTTAATTTTTTTTCTGGGAGGTGCCCTCTAATAAACTTGATCAGAAGTTGGTAGAATGATTTTGAAACCACAGTGTTGCCTTCATGTCATGATACAGCCTGGAGGTTGAAGCTGGTGGTTGGTAGGTTCCCAAATATGCCAGCTGGGTCAAGGCGTCTCTTTGGAGAACATCTACCCTGGCAGTTTTTCTGTGTTGCTCAATTTGGTTTTCTCCTCATGTGAGACATTTCAGCAAAGTATTGAAATGAAGGTAGAAGCAAGCTGTCCTTCTTGAATCAATATAAAAGGTCACTCTGTTACTTCTCGTTCCCTGGATCATTTGTTCCGCCTTCCAAGCTGTGTTTTGAGCTAGACCAACCTCAAGAGGAAGAATAGTTTCTGCTTTCCTTGTGAGCTTCTAAGTCTGGTTATCTGCATTCTCATTATGATGTAGCTTTTCATTGTTGTGTTCGGTTGTTTTTTTTTAAGTGTGTTTTGCAAAGTGTGCTTTGACTTCAAAAAATAGAAAAGAATGCTTTCAGTGGCTGTGTTTACCAACTCAAATATTAATACACTTGGGTGAAGGAATGATCTTATTCATACTGGAAAGGATAATTGTTCTTTAAGTACACACTTTCCTCCTTGCTGGAAACCACTTATCAGGTCAGACTGTCCTGACAGTGGATCCTCCTGTATTGCAGAAAGAATAGTGAATTGTTCTGAGCACTGTTTTGAGATGGTGCTCTAAGCTCAGTCTTTCAGTTTCCCCATCTTTGATTATTCAGCAGCCTGGCTTGGCAGATGCCTCTGTTGCCTTTAAAGTAATTTCTCAGCTAATGTTTTGCATTAAAAAGATTTGCAGGTGCACTGGAAGCTTCTTGCTTTTGCGGTGTTACACAAGCACAACTCAGTAGAACAGTTCTGGGCCAGGTTCCTCTTCTGTGTGTTTGCTGGATGATGCTTTTAGATCTCATCTCCTTGTATCTCTTGAAGTACCTATAGCAGAAATACCAGTTTTCCATAAGACTTTCTTGGCCTCTCGTCTGGATGTGCCCTCATCTGTTGCAAAGTTTTACTGCCTTGATGCTTTATCGTTCTCATCCTATTCCTGAAGCTTTAGGTGTCTTTGCTTTTTAAAAGTATGGTTCAAAAATTGAATTAAATTGGAATAAATGCTTTGTTTGATCTTGGGAAATGAACTGTGTTAATTGCTCTTAACATGGTTTGTTGTAATGTGGAAATGAATGTTAAGTGTTTGTTGAAAGAGATTTATTTTAGTTACTTGTGAGGTGGGAAGAGCCTTCAGGATAGATTCACATAGGAATGACTTCTTTAAGAAAGATGGTTTATATGACTCCATAAATAGGTTCTAGCTTTAGGAGGACACATTTACAGGGTGTAATTACAGTCCCCATTAGAAGCTGGTGGTGAGAAAGCATCAGAGCAGAGCTGGTGGGAGATGAGGTGTGTGGAATTTTCCAGGCAGCTCAGTGTGGCAGCTCAGTGCCTCGTGCTTTGGGGCTGACAGAATGGAGGCTCTGATGGGCTGCCCTGGGCACACTGGCTGCTGCTCACCCTTAGGTGTTACTGGATTTGTGAAGCCCCAGCTGTGCCAGCACCACAGAGCTGCATTAGGAGCTGTGCCTGGAAATGCTGAGCTCCAGGGAAAAGCCTTTCCTCAAAGGACTCCTTATTATACACATAGGATAAAGCAGACTGGAGCTGGTGAAACACCTTGGGCTTGCCAGCAGCCATCTGGAGAGTGATGCAAAAGGCAAATCTGCCAGTGAACAGGCCTGCAGTGTAAGGCAATTGCATGGGAACGTTCACTTGCTTCATCTTCCTGAGAATAAGGGCTGCAGAGCTGTACAGGGCAGGGTAAGGAATGTCTCTGCCTGCTTGACAGTAATCCCTCTCCTCTAGACTACCCAAAATGGCATTTCTAGCACTGACTTTTTTTTTTTTTTAGTTTCCCACACTTTATTTCCTCTACTGCTGACTGTGTTAAATGCTTTCATGTTGCTTCCAGAGCTGTTTCTGCTTCTAATCCACTTGTAACTCCTTAGGGGATTCAGGGAGCAATAATTAACCTTTTGGTCCAAGAATTTCGATGGTTTCCTGTAGGTACTCCACTGCAAGCTCTGAAAAGCTTGGAATATAAAGTGGAGGGGCAGCTAGCTGTGCTACAGCCCATCTGCACAGAGTGTTGGGCTTATTAGTTTGGGAAGTTTTATTTCAGCTTGGTTCAATCATTGCACCTGCAGAGATTGCAGCGGGTTTTCTGCTTGTCTGTGCTTTGTAAAGCTGTGTTTACCAACCCTGTGGTTTCACCCCTTGGCTTAAGCTTAGGCACTGCACATAGTGCTGTGTGTTTTGTTCTTGTCTTTTAGGGTCACAAGCTTTAAATGAGGGAGACAAGAGTACAGCTGAATGAGGAACAAGATTTGGTACTTTCCTTTTTGGTAGCATAACAAGTCTGTGCACCTTGCAAGCAACTGAAAGCCCTTTAGCTGTGCTTTATTCAGCATCTGAGCTGAGTAAACTTTGTGCCAAAATTTAGTTACTTCTTCATGGTTTTTCAGTTTATTAATTTATTTTATTTTTACTGCTGCTGGCATGTGTGTTTCAAGGTTTGGTAAATTAGGAGGTTCAGTATCTGCCACGTGTAGGTTTTGCTGTAAAGAGCACTCGTGGTAAACTGATTGAATTGCTTCATGCCTCTATTACTACCTCTATTTTTTTGTCCAGTCAAAAAAAAAAAGGTTAAGCTCAGACACTATTTTTGAAGTATTAATTTTCAAAAGTCAGCTTTATTGTTTAAGATGTAGCATGTTCCCTGACTTTTCTTGATGAAGAGAGGCTGAAAGTGTTTACCCTACCTGCTCTGTGAGACTGAGGGTTGTGTTCCTGAGAAGAGTATTGCACACAGAATGCTGAGAGTTCCATGTTCTTTCCTGTGGGATGCACCTGGAAACTCATTGGGATCTGGAGCACAGTCTTTTAAAATAGATAACAGAATGGATACAAGGGATTGTTTCAGTTCTTCATTGTTTTTTGTTTTCTTTTCCCAAAAGATGAAATGCGTTCTGTAAATTATGAGCCGTAGAAATTGTAAATATGGTAAATTTTAATGGTTTAAAGCATTTGTGAGGAACCTGTGGCTGGTTCCCAGGTGGTGCCTGTGATGCCATGCTCCCCAGCTGTAGGAAGCATGATACATCTCATGGAAGGGAAAACTCACCACACTGGAAAATGTTTGATGTGGGGTTTTAATAAGCCTAAATCTTGCAAGTGGCTGTTTGACCTTAGCAAGGGAAATGTTCTCATAAGGGGGAAATACTTCAAGTGAGCTCTGGCACTGTATTGCATCACATGGATTCAGGTGAATATCATCCTGTTCAATGCCACAGAGAGCTGGGGGACAGTGGGCTGCCCTGAGAGTAATTTTCTTCTGTGGGCTTAAACTCTTGCATAAATAAACCAGTAGTATCCAAAAGAGATGATAGTGTATGCCCTTGGTCTGTATCAGGTGGCATTTCTGCCTTTGTATGAGTGTTTCCCCATAGTAATGTATGGTTTTATATCATAGAGTGGTTTGGTTTGCAAGGGACATTACAGCCCATCTCTTTCCATCCCCTGCCAAGGCAGGGACACCTTCCACTATCCCAGGGTGCTCCAAGTCCCATCCAACATGGCCTTGGACACTTCCAGGGATGGGGCAGCCACAGCTTTCTTGGGCATCCTGTGCCACCCTCACAGTAAAGAAATTTTTCCTAATATCCAATCCAAAACTTCCCTGAGCCAGTTTGTTTATTCCTGAAGCTGAGCTTATGCCTGCATTAGCTTTGTGGGCACTTCTTTGGGCTCTCCCCCTGCTTCCCCTGGCCAGGAGAGTTGGGCAGTGGGAGCAAGGGAGGCACGAGTGACACATGCTTGGCTTGTCATGAAAACTTAGTCTGGATGTACTCTGTGGGATTATAAATATTTATAGTAGCTATGCAACTTAGTAACGTTCATCACTCAACAAACATGACTTTCAATAAAACAGAATGACATTCTTAAATGCAAAATAAATGCAAAAAGAGCATGATGGCAATAGCAAGCTTTCTCTGAGGATGCAGCAGGTAAGGCTGGGCTTCAGCAAGGAGTGGATTAAACTGCTAGGTTAAATATCTGAGTACTTTTAAGGGGAAAGAAAGAGCCTTTGGGATTGTGCTGCTGACGCCCTGCTCCCAGCTGTCACAGGCTCCAGCTTTTTGGATGGGAGGAGGCCAAGGACTGAGAGTGGGCTGGGGTGACCTTGGACACGAGACCACACCCTCGAGATGCTGCCAGCCAGCACCGAGGGCTCCAAGTGACCCTTCAAATTCTTCCCATTTCCATCTCATAATCTTGCATACTCAAAATGATGAATATTGGAAGAGCCATGGCACGATTAAAGATCATCTGGGTTTTTTTCCATTAAAATAGAGACGTTATCTTTAATTTTTTTTGTTGCTTTCCTCAAATTTTTTAATTAAAAGCTTTAGAAACGAGGTGTTCTCATGAAGATCCCTTGTGTGAAAGAGAGAAGCTATGTTCCAGGCTACAGAATATGGTTTTGTTGTTTATGAGGATGTGGGGAAAAATAAATCATGGAATTATATACTTAATGTGTATAAACAAAAGAAGGCTCAGTGTGCTTTGACATTACTTGTCCCAGGCAATTGGGTGTTAGCTGGAAGGTGCCCCATATATGACACTCAGTGTGTGCTGGCTTTAATGGTTTGGCCTCAGCTCTGCATCTCTTTGGTTGGTGCTGGGGAGTTGTGTGCAGCATGGGATGAGTGCAGAGGGAATTGGGGTCTGGGATGGATGATGGGGAACACCCCAGCACCCCAGTTTTGGGTTGTAGTCTCTGAAATGATTTTGCCTGAGGAGTCTGGTTGCTGCTCCTGGGTCTGAGGCCACTTGGTTTCCATGTCCTCCCTTTGTGCCCAGCCCTTGTTCCAGTGTTGACCCACATCAGTCACACCTTGGCTATTCCTGTTTGCTCTTGATATTGCTGCCTTCCCCAAGCAACAGCCTGTAAATGTTTTCTTCGGCTCCAAAGGTGGCTGATTTGACCATCTGTCAATAAAGAGTTATTTCCATATCTATAACATTTTAATAGAAGCTACTAGAGATAAGTCCCAGGCTTTGCCCACAGGCTCTTGAAGGGAGGACTGCTGCTCTACAGGAAAGACATTTATTCCTGGAACAATTTTTTTTGCATAAAAAACGCATGTGATGAGGCAAGGATGACCCTGCTTCATTTTGACCATCAAAAGCCACAGATGTGATTGGGGTATCACCTTTTTTAAATTCGGAACCCCAAGGTATTATTGTTAAAGGACTACTGCAGGCATGCTAGTGGGGACACTTGTGCTGTTGATGGACTCCTGGCACAGGGGTTTGTAAATCTTCTGATAACTCCAGGGTAGGCATGTGCTTTGTGTGGGGAAAGATGGAGCTTTACATGCAGAGGGAACCAATCTTAATTGGAGTCTATATATTGAGGAGCTGAACCAAGTAAATGTAAAGGTTTGCAAGGGCTTCTGCCTTATGTTAATCAAATTTGTTAGTAAATAACCAGCTTTAGGGCTGTTTGCTTAGACACGTAATGCAAATGAGCTGTTGAAATATTTCTGTGATTCTTGGCCTCTGTGTTCTGGTTTCTTGTTTGTTGGTTGTTTTGGAATTTTTTTTTTTTATTAAGCTGGATGATGACATTGCTTTGCTCTGCGCTTCTTTTGACCTGATGCCCATGTCCCGTGGTGGATAATTCATGCCTATTCATAGCAAAAGAGCACTTAAATGCTGTCACTTAAATGTTGATTGTTCAGAGATTAGGGATGGAATGGCTTTGTGCCTTTTATCTTTTCTGAACCATTTATTGTGCTCTGTATGCTGGATCAGATCCACCCTGATCAGTGCTCCCTGAGAAATGATTGTTGCAGACAACATAATGGCTTTCATATGTCATTTTCTGATTTCCAGCTTGTGCTTTAAAAATGTTGGTGGAATAATGGGTTTCTGTAGGATTACTGTAATTCAAAAGGTCATCTAGGTAATAATTATCGTATGCATTTGGCTTAAGGAATTCAGAAACACAACATGAATTCAAATTCTCTCTTTCCAGATTGAATGATTAAATTCTGCATGTACATGTCCCAGAATATAAAGACCAGACTAAATTTAGACAGAGTTTTCACAAAAAAACCCCTGTAGATTAATCTTGGTACAAATTGAAATTTTAATTTATATCTTGATCGAACTTCTGACAATGCACAGTTAGCAGAAGTGTGTTTGAAGTATTTTAGTAAAAGTTTCACGAGCCGCAAGGTGGGATAAATGGTTTCTAGTTCCCAGTGAAACTGTCCATTAAAAAATAATTCCAAATCATAAGTTTTAAATCCATTGTGTCAGAAACCTGGAAATTAATAAAGATGATACAGCAAACCCTGAACTGGGACATATTTCCCATTATCTGCAGGATTCAGCAATGGGAGACTGGGGTGATAGTTTTATTATTTTAAAAAATATTGTGTTTGTTAGTAAACAGTTTGTTACAGATTTTGTGTGTAACTGTTGAACTGTGAGTGGGCCTGCAGGTAAGATCTGTTATGTGCAAGAGTGAAGGATAATTTTTAAAAACATAATGGATCAACTCCCCACAGCAATAAACTTCTATTCCTGTGAACTAGAAATCCCATTATGGGTTGGTGCTGCCTGCTGGAGTTTGTGTGTTCTCTGTTCTCATGGCCAGTGGTTTAAAGATTCATGTCCTTAGTTACCAGCATTTGGCCAAGTTTAACACACCTCAAGGTTTTGGTGTGGAACTCAAAGCCATGATTCTCACCTGTATGCAATTCAGTTACATCTTCATTTCAACTCTTAAAATGTAGGTGGGTTTCAAATCTCTGCCTGGTCCTGGACCCACAGGTGTAATGTGCCAGTCTGTTCCCTCCCTGCCTCCCCACTTCCAGAAAAGGGACAGCACAGTTAGTGTTTCGGGGGAAGTTTAGTTTTTGGAAGTCACAGTGAAACAAATGTTTATTTTTCTTCCTGCAGGTCTTTTTGGTTCAAGTTAATCCAGGTGAAACCTTTACAATAAGGGCTGAGGATGGAACCCTCCAGTGCATCCAAGGTAAGAGGATACAAATATGTGGAGGAGCGTTGCTTTGCTTTATGGAATACCTGTTTTTTCATCTCTTCAGCAATGGGATATGCAGCTCTGAAAATGCTCTGAAACACTTGGGAGTGAGAACTTGCAGACGTGGCTGCTCTCTGTATTCGAGGAGTTCAGTATCTCAGAATGAGTCATGCATTTCTTGGAAGTCCAGGAGGATTTCTCTCTTCTGTTATTTATCAGTCCCATCTTGCAGCCTCTTTGCATCTTTTCTGTGACACCCCCTCCATTTAGACAGTGGAGGAGTGGGTGGTTCTTGCTTGAAGTTCCATCCCCATGGAAATGATGAATTAATAGTTGTTTGAGATAGACGTTACAGAAGCCTCCCTGAACACCATCCAGGGTTATCTGGTCTTGATGAGCAATAATAACAGCAATTTAAAGCTGCTTGTTGAGATTTATAGCCAACATGCTGTGTGGTAAGAAATTGGTCCATGTGGCAATTAACAGAGGAATAAAGCTGGCTACTTCTTTTATTTGAAATGAATGCTTTATTCTGGCTTAGTACAAGAAAGATTTCCATTACAAATATAATTATGACCCCATTTATTTATAATTTTGTTCATGCTCAAAGTGGTGTTCAGACAGTGTATTTAAATGAATGCAACTTGAAACTCCCTGGTTCTGTATTCCCAGTAATTTAACGTGTTTGTGCCAGTGGGACTTGTTTGGTACTCATCAGCAGTCTTTCATAAAATTGATTTAGAATTTCTAGCATGAGATTGTCTCTTTTTATTTGCTATAGCTGCAGTATTGACTGCCAAGGCTCATGTTTATTTGTATACACCCTTTCAGTTTGGCCTGAAAATCCTTGATATTCCTTTCAAGCTAAAGCTTCAGATCCTACTTTATTATAAAACATTTTGATTGCTGAACTGTATGTGCTTCAAGCACAGGAAATCGCCTGACTGTGTGGCTGTTGTGGTTTTTTTTTCCTTTAGGTAAAGCTGCTCTTACTATGCAATTGTGGAACTTAATGTTAATAGTGATTTATTGCAGAAGATGCTGTAATCAGCCTGCAGATATGCTAAGATTTGGATTTGTGACAGTTCTAGTTTTGTGCTCTGAGATTATTTTAGAAGGCAGGCTTATTTTGTGGGCAGTGTTTTTGGAAATTACACCCCCCCCGTTGCTCCACAAATCTTAGTTTCTTTATTTTTCCTCCTGTGACAGAGTATTTGGTGTGTTTAAAGGTTATAGAGTACTTGGTATGTTTAAAGGTGAATGTATTCCCCACACAAAGGGCAGCCCTCAGACAATAATGATGCACTTTCCAATGCTCCCACATTGCACTATGATTAGCAGGATAAGGAATAATTTTAGCACTGTGTTAAGGCAGCATGAAAGTCTCTTTTTGGGCAGTGCCTCTCAGCTGGTAGCTCCCTGTGGAATAGATGATACTTGCTTTTTCCTTACTGCCACGTACTCAGGGTTATGACATAAAATGTGGTGCTGAATATTCAGTGTGTGAATGACTGCTTTATTACAAATTAGGTGATTCTCCTGAGTTCAGGGAGTGAACACTCTTAATAAAAACTTGAGAAGTCGGGGTTGGTAACACTGAATTCTTCAGGATATACGAAAGCTCTTCCCTTTGGCATGTGACTGTTCTGCAGGGACAGCTAACTTTGCTTATGTAGAATAATTTATTTTTTTATTACTTTTCTTGTGTATGACTTTTCGAGCAGTATGAAACCTTCAGGTTGTGCTCCTGAGCCAGTTCTGGAAGTCCTGTGAGCCTCACTCTGTGTCAGAACCCTGTTTGGCTCCACAGCTGTTGTGTAGCTGGTGATGATGTGCTTTAGAGGGCTGAGGCAAAAACAACAGAGAGGAAGATGACTTAGTGAACCATTTATCTTATCAAGGTTGGAAAAAAGACACTTGCTCAAGGAAAGCCTCTGTGGAATATCCTCTGTTTTAAACACCCTGAAGTGTAATTAGCCACTAATTGAGTAATCACTGTTTTAAGCCAGAAATAACAGATGCACATTTGAATGTTTCTGATGTTTCGGATTGGTGGAGAAATCTCTAAAACAAAAACTTTTTCCACTTCTTTGGGGTTGCACCCATAAGATAATCAGTGAAAACTTTAAAAATAAAAGTACCCTCTAAATGATATAAAACTGCAATAAATATGTATTTGTAACTGAGGGTTCAAGGTGTTGCAGCAAGTGCTCTCTGCATTCCTGTTTTCTTTTTGCATATCATTGGAGGTGACTTCTTTAAGACAATTATTTATAAGCCCTGTAGATCATGGTGTGGACCTGCATTAGGGAGCTCTTGAAATTGATGGTGGCTGGGAGAAGTTCAGCTGATCAGTGAGCATGGAGAGGGTCTGTGGTTTTCTTGAGAAGACATTTAGAGAGAAAATAAATTAAAAAAAATACAATAAATCTGGGATTTTGGAGAAATCCAGCTCTTGAGTGCACAGTCCACACGTTGAGTTGTTTATGGAAGCATCTGAACAGTTCCAGGTGCTCGCAGCAGGAGTTGTGTTGTTGTCAGACTTCCTCAGGATTTGCCTTCTCTGTCCCATGTGATAGGAGAGATCCTGTGGTATGTGACTTTTGTAGCCTTTATAACAACAGCCAAATAAAGGAATAAAGCAAGGGGAGGTTGGGGATTAATTGAGATTAATTTTTTAATAGCTGCTAGAAGCTAAACCAAGTAGAAGCCTGTGAGCTGAGGCTGCCTGTGTGGGCAGGAGGCCCGTGGTGCTGTAAAACAGCCCAGGGCTTGCTGAAGGCTGGGCTTGGCCACCTGGCCTGTGGTGTGAAGTGGAAACATAAAGCACATCCTTTATTCACGTGTGATTGCACGGCCAGTCTTTGTTCCTTTTAATCCATGTGGGTGTTAATGACCAAGTGTTGTGTGCTTCCTTTGGGACCTGGGGTTCCTTTGGGGCTCTGCCTGCAAAGCTGCCCCTGTGGGTGATTCTGGAGACTGATTTAGGATCAGGATTTTTAGGATTTAGGATCTTTATTCTCAGTGTCTTTGGAAGATGGAACAGGTGAATGTGCTCTATCATCAGTGTTTTTAAAACTGCTCTTTCTAGAAAGCTTGACAGATATTAAATGCTTCATAAATGTGTCAAGACTTTAAAAACTTCATTTCCTTTTCATGCATTTCCATTTAATATGTCAGAAGCTCAGGACTTGACTGCTGCTAGTCTCTAAGAAAAGGGCAAGGCATATCCTCAGCCATTTCTTCACTCAGCTGTTAACTGTGGACCTTGTATTTCCTTTCCATGAAAGATTGCTTCTAGCTAGTGCTTTGTAGTAACCACAGTAAATGAAACAGGGAGCAGAATGAGAGCCTGGATCTGGTAAAAACAGAATGGAATTGAAACAAACCCCTGAACTAAAAAAAAAAAAGTAAAAAAATTCTGCTTTCTAAATTTCAGAATAAATAGATCTTGTGTGAATCTGACATGTTCAGGAAACTCACCTTTCCCTTGTGACTGATTAAAGACTACTTTTTTTTTAGCCACTATTAAGATCTTTGGTAGGAATTTGTGTTGCTGCCTGAGAGCTTTGTCATTCACACTTTAAAAATGCACAGTTTGTGCATAGATTGGGGCAGTGAAGCTGTACTTGAGAATCTGTTCAAATCTTTTTCCTCCTGGAAGGCAGTAATGCCAAGCTGTCACACCCGCTGTAGTAGGAATAACATGGACAGAATGATTATTCTGGTGCCACTTGACCCAGCTTGTCACCCAGATGATAAAAATATGCATGTATGGAATATGCAGGCTGCATAAAACTTCTATCCATTGATCACACAGAATTGCCCAGTTACTGCTAAATGTCCTTTTTGTTGCCATCCATGTAAATGGTCCTCAAGCTGGATCTCATTTTCTGCCACAAACCAAACTGAATTTTCTGTATATATGTAAATCTGCAAAAAGCCTGTAACAAGGTGGAAGAACAGGTAGCAAAAAAGCAGCTGATGGAATAAAAATAAGGATTCCTGGTAAATTCTGCCTAACCCATGCTGCTGGAAATACTCTCTTGAAACTAATCTCTAGTCTTTGTCTTGTATGACAACACAAGGTTTGGAATAGTGAAGAACAACATTTGCAGTTTGTCTGAAAAGAAAACAAATATGCTGAAGGATAGAAATTCTGCTTTAATTCTGGCCTTGGACGGGGGGAATTCACCCTTGCTTGGGATGAGCAAGGCTCTGCATTAAACTGGCTTTTGTGATTTATTCAAGGACAAGGTACAGATGTGCAGTGGCAGGGAGGGTTTGTAGCTATGTCGGACCATAAATATTTGTGTTGCAGACAAGGACCTAAATTGCTTTTGGTGGTTACATTTTGAAATGAAAACAGGATAAAAACACAGGCAGTTTACGAATATTGATATTTGTTTCAAGTGATGTTTTCAAGTGTTTTGCCATTGAGGCTGAACTTGAAGTCTTTGCTTGTTCTTATCTTGTAAAATAAAGAATGCAAGAATTAAATTTCGGTGCTGCTTTTTCTGTGGCTCTAAGAGTGAGTAACTCAAGAAAAAGACCAGAAGTATGCAAAAAATCTAGCGGTGGTTTCTCAAATGAAAGATTTCCTGGAATTATTATTCCCTTAATTTGGTGGGTGGGTGTGGTTTGGTGTGGTAGTGCAAAGGAATGGATAATGTTAAAGGCTTAACAGCTGTATATTTGTATAGGAAGAGTGTGTGTGTCAGTGCAATAAGGCTGTTAGTTTGGTTTGCTTGGACTATACCAAGTGTGTATATATTTTTTTTTCCTCTATGGTATGAGGTTGGGAGTGAGGAAGTGAGTCAGGGAAGGAAAGAGTTGAAAATAGATGGGACATAATAGAATGGTACCTGTGGAGTGTTACTGGGTGGGGACAAAGGCACTGGGATGAGAGTGGTGGTGGGCACACACATGGGAACAGATGGATCATGGAATCCCAGAATGGTTTGGGGTGGAAGGGACCTTAAAGATCATCTCATTCCAGCCTCTGCCATGGACAGGGACACCTTCCACTCGACCAGGTTCATCCAAGCTGTGTCCTGTCACTCCATAACCTTGTCCAAAGTGCTTCTCCAGCTCTTTTTGAGCCCCTTTAGGACTCTGGAAGGAAATCTGAGAGCTGCACACTTAGCCTGTCTCAGCCTTCTGAACATCTTCCTGACCCTCTTCTGGACTCTATCCAACAGTTCCACTTTCTTTTTATGTTGGGGATTCCAGAGTTGGATTCAGGACTCCAGGTGAGGTCTCAGGAGAGCAGAGCAGAGAAGGAGAATCACCTCCCTCAACCTGTTGATCCCACTTCTTTTGGATGTCGCATCAGAGGCTGGGGAGGAAAGAACCCTTCGGAGACAGAACAAAACGATCCTGGTTCAGGTAGCTGGCTGTGTTTCCAGTGCTGTGAGTTCCCCTGGTGCCTCAGGAGCAGGGAGCACCTGCTGCATCTCTCTGCAGGTGCAGAGGCTCATGTTGGGCTGCTCATTGGTGGACCTGGCATGGTTTCACTCAGATGAAAGAACAGCAGCACCTGCAGTCATGTTGCTTTGGAGAGGCTTGCAGAAGGCAGGACATTCACTTCAATAAAGAGCAGCTGGTGAAATCTGCAGGTGGAAGGTTCTTTGGGCCCTCCGGGGCAGGCAGTACCTTGTGCTGGTGAGGTCCAGAGGCTGGAGTCACTTTGGTTCAGTACCTGCTTCTGTCCAGAGCATCTCCTGAATTACCAGAATTTGGCCTTTGGTTACATATAAAGAATAAGTTCACGACAGTATTTGAAGTATGCTGCAAAGCACTGCATTGATCAGGACATTAAATTCATCAAAGCAGGAGAAAACTTTGTCCTTTGTCACCCGTGTCTGCTGGTAGTTGGGAGCTGCATGTGGTCAGGCACACTCCTGTGGAAAGGCTCTGGGGACATGGCAGCAGGACAGGATGGACGTGCTTGGCTGTGCCAGGAAGGGCGGGGTGAAATGCAGGGTGATTCTGTTTCTCCTTCTTTCTGCAAAGTGCTTCAGCTCTTTCCACCTACGTGCTGGTGGGCAGGCTGGTTACACGGCATGGAAAACTCTGTAGGAAATGCAGCTTCAGTTCAGGCTGTTTTGGTCATTAGGGCTTGGGGCAGAGCAGTCTGTGTGGTGGTGTTTTACAGCATAGCTCTTGGTATTAAATAGCTTTTGTTTATTAAGTTTTGGCTGAGTTTCTTTCTGTTTACCAGCAAGGGCCATTTTCACCCTATTAAGTTTTAAAACATAATTGTTATTCCTCTTTTACATCTCCTTACTGTGGCTCCTGGTACTTGGTGTCTAGATTTAGTGTTAGATGGAAAAGCCTGGCCTGCAGTACCCATTGGTCTCCTTTGTATATCAACACAAAGAAGTTTTTGATTTATTAAAGTTCTTTCTATTAATGAATAAATGAGGAATTATCTGCATAAGTGTCCTCCAGAGCAAAGCTGTGGTTTAGAATAACTGGGAATAATCCCATGTCAGTGGCTAACTAGCCTTTGTTGTATTGACCAAAATATTATTTTTTTAAATATACATAATAGAGTCAGTATCATCATTTGGAGGCATTGTCACCATCTTCTGGCTTTGGTCACTTCAGTGTTTCAGCAAACTCATCTCTAGCACAGTCATGTCCCCAGGCCTGGGCTCAGCTGTGCCTTTCCTGTTGGGATGTCATCTGTGGTGCACTCCACAGTTTTTCAAAGGTCTATAAACCACCAGTTGTTGTTACTTAATAATATAATCATAATAAAAATTGTTATTTTATTTTCACGTTGTTGTCCAGCTAGAAAATACCAGAATTTGCAGAGGAACCCTTCATCTTCTGTGTTATTTCTGGTGGTTTTGGTGCCTCTCTGTATGTCCAAGATAGGCTCTTTGCCCTTTTAGTGTTTGGTCACCTTAGAAAACTGTGGTCCTGGTGATGAATCCTTTATTCCTTTCATGTGCAATAACTAAGGTTTTCATATCTTTGTGATCCTTGTGTTGAAATCTAAGAAAGAGCAAAAGGCTGCTAACCTGGAGTAGTTTTTTTCCATGTTATTTTCAGTGAGATCACACCACCATTCTCTGTTCATGTCATGGTTTTATTTTTTTTAGCACACCACAATCAAGTATAGGAAGCCATGTTAGAAGCCAAGAGTAAACAATGGGATGCTTTGTTTACTGTGTGAATAATCTTAGCTTCTCCATTTTAAATCCGATAATGCTAAGAATAATTATGGAAATTTATTTTGCATGTGTGTGATTAAATCTTGAACCAGATGCACCTGCACTTGTAGCTTTGCTGGGTGGAATAGCTGGTTCTTTACAGTTGGTAGTTGTTATTTGTTACAGCTCCCCTGACACAAGACAAAAGGAAAAAGAAACTTGGCACGTAACTACATTTTAATTGTGCTTAATCTTTCCAAATCCTAAATTGTGACTGTTTTGTAGTACACACTGAGAGAAAAGGAGAGCGATACAGCTAAGGCTGGAAATATTTTGGAAATTCTGTGAAATGGGGAAACCAGGGATTTCTTGAGAGCCTTGCTGGTGGTCTGTGTCCACCTATGCTGAAGGGATGGCCACAGCCTCTCCTGGTCCCTGGGGAAGCCACTGCCCTGGCCAGGCTGGGATGGGACCTGGCAGCCACTGCTGGGTCCTGCTGACGTGGCCTCTGGGCACAGGAGCTCTGGTGGAGGAGAATGGCAGGGGCTGAGCCATCAGCAGGGTAAGAAATAAATTAAAGCTTGAACCATTCTGGTTTGTACATATGTGAAAATCAATTATCCTGCTTGCCAGCAGAACAGCACCCAAATGAGCAGAAAAGCAGTTCTTGAGGCTGGTTCTTTGCTGAAATGAAGATACTTTTGTATATTTTGTGGAATGCCTAAGAATCTGCTTCTGGGAAATGTGTTGATCCCTAGAATTAGGACAGCAGACTTTAAAGACAAATGTTAGAACATACAGACTGAGCTGTAATTTCAGACTTTTTTTGGGTCTGTAAAATATGCAGGACTTGTATTTGGGGTTTGTGTCTGTCCTTATTTTACTTGTGTGAGTATGTGTGTGTGTATATATATATATATGTATGTCTGACAGAATCAGGAACCGTGGTACATCCAAGGACCCTTTGGAAGGCTGTCTTTTACCAGCATACTCTCAATTTTAAAGTTTCCTGGTATCTCTGCATCTCTCCCCAAAACACAGGGAAGCTCTGTGAGTCTGTGGGTATCTGCAGGAATGCTGGAGTTGTGTCAGCCCTGCTCAAATGCAGATAATCCTCCCAGTGTAGACCCAGTGCATTCCAGTCAATGGTGGCAGGATTTTAAAGTCCAAGATCTACATTCTTTACTCAGGCTACAGACATTGCAAACCCATTAGTCAGTGCTTTTAGACTTTTAGTGTATTAGTGCAGCTACAGTTCTGAATTAGCAAGGCAGTTGTAGTCAGCTTTCTTAATCTGAAGTAATTATATTTGTTGGCCAGAAGAATAATTAAATTATTCCATTATCTTTATTAAATTCTTTTATTCCTCATCACAGGCAACTATTTAGTTTCCCATGCTTCTTATTCTTTAATATCTGTGATTTTGGTTCATGTTTGTTGTTGATGTAGATGTGGATTAGGGAGGGGGTTGAAGCACATTTTCACTTAGAAATAAGCATAATAATGAAAGCCGTGCAAAGATTCTAATTTTGAAACAAATCTCAACTTGGATAAGTAACAACAATGAATTGACTTTAAATGGTAAAGAATGTAAATTGGATTGTCGATTTTGCTAAATTTTAAATTGTACTTGTTCCCACCATTAAAAAAAACCCATGTAGTGTTTGTTGAAAGCTGTATTGAATCAGCTGTTGATTCACGTTTCTGGGGCTGGGTAACTTTCACTGACTTGACAGTCTAACCCCTTCTATATTTAGAGACAATTTGTGTGATCATATCTGTAAGAGTCTTGTTTGTTCCTTCTGCACCAGTGTTTTCTTGTGGTCACTGCCACAGGGTGGATTCTGTGCCTGTGACCTCAGCAGCTCATTTCTGTGTCATGAATATTTTCATTAATAGGGGTTTGAAGAATAGATGATACTAACAGAAATAAATTGCTGATTCAGCTTTGTAATGAAAGCATCACTGGCTTCAAAGCAAAAAGGAAAGGGAAAGGCTCACTCAACCACATGAACCAGTGTGAAATTGCATAACTGTGGACAACCTCAAAGTGTGTAGACTGCCATCCAATTGTATCAGTAATAGTGGTTTAACAGTAAATCTAGAATCTGACTTAATATTGCAAATTATTTAGGGTAAATATTCTAGAAACAAATAGACCTACACTGTGATTTACTCATTTAAACACCACAAGACTTAATTTTGATTTTTCCTTTCTTTGTGGGTTAGACAGCTTCAAATACTACTTAAAAAATCAGGCTACTCCTGGAGATGAGTGAGAGTTTTGTTCTTTTTTTAACATTCAACAAAAGACCAAGTTATGTCATAATTTGTTCAATTTAGTTTTTTATTCATCTACCCCATGTGTTACAATGTCAAGCTGCAGGGTTCTGCATATGCTTTGTTTATAAGCTGGATTTGATTATTGCTTATGACTTTTTGCCTTCTTGATTATACTATTAACAACAATTTTGATGAAGTGTTTTGTGATTTTTTTTCTTGCTCCTGTGGTTTTTTTTAGGTTTATTTCACTTCCTTCTGTTGGGAATGAGATGGGGGAACATTTGATGGGTTTTTGCAAGCAGTGCCTTCCTCTTCAGGTTAATTTTCTGCCAATAAGCCTCATATAGGAGATCTTAAATACTTGGTAGCACAGAACCACAATAACTCAGTGTGCATGGGAAGGATTGCAAATTACTCATCAGCAAGGTTTATTTTTGCTTCTCCTGGCAAGTGAAGGGCTCATGACCCTGCAGGTATGGAAGAAACAGCCTATGCAGAAACCCTGGTGTAAGGCTTTGTTAGTTCTAATTGTTATGGTATAGAAAGGCTTTGGTATTGCCAGTGCTGCCCAAGCAAGAACTTGCAATTTATTTTTTTTTTGCTCAGAATATTTGGATTTTTTTTTTTCCATACAGCTTTCAAGCAGAGTTTTCTAAGTGACCACTTGGTCTATAATTATCCGTTATTTATCCAAGCTTCACCTTTTAAGTGATGCACATGTTAAGTGAGGCTACACTCTGTTATTTATGAAAATCCAGCTTAAAATTCCTAGAAACTCCTGGAGTTTTGGCTATCCTGGCTGCTGCTGTGAGGGTGAGGCTGTTCAAATGCCATCTCGGCGAGGTCGCTCCCGACGACCTCGGCGTAACGCGATAAAAGGCTATTTTTGTCTCAGCAGACGATATTATCTCGCCATAACATTTTTGAACATTTCTGGCTGGATTGTTCTGAATGTTGGAGCTGTGCCTGGAGAGGGGACCGAAACACAATGCCTGCCATTCTCAATTGTGTGAGCACTTGGGTTTGATGATGGGACTGTGACGAGCAGGGTGGGAGTGGGACATTAATTAGGCCCCTCCAGTTCAGTTCTCAGCACCTGTAGCCTTGAGACACTATCTCAAATATGTTTCATTTCTAAACCAAGTGTTTGTGTAGGTGTCTCTGTGTCCCATATGTAAGATACATACCTATCTTAACAAAAAATATATTTATGTGTGGTCATTTTATCACCTTTAGATGGTTACTCAGCTCTCCAAAGCTGTTCCAGCCATGTCTCTCCTCTGAATGGAAGTTTTTTCTAATCCTTGGTGCAAGCATGGAAATGGCAAGCAAGTGCCATTGTTGGGTGATTTGCACACAGGATTTTCACTGAGGCTTCATTAAGGTTACTTTAGTTAGCAGTAATTTGCCTCCCTTGAGGGAAAATTCTGATATTCGGAATGTTTATCAGTCATCTGCAAAACTGAATGAACATAATTGGTGGCTAATTGTTTGCAAGAACTGTGAAATACAATTACGAAGAGTTAAGCTGAAACCAATTGTGTTTATGAAATCTAGCATAAGAAACGCTATATTAATCCTGCCTCAATACCAGGAAATGCAATTAGTGTAATTAAGACTATCATATTGTAATTTTCTTGGCGACTCGAAGCCTTGGCAGCCGCTCTGCCCTGCCAGGGCTGGAGCGGGGCGCGTTCCTGCCGCCAGCTCCTTCTGCCAGGGGAGCTCTAAAATGACTTTGTTTACCCTGTTGTGGGATGCTGCTGCCAGCTGCAAGAAGTGCTGCAGCTCCTGCATTTGGGCTTGGCTGCAGGTGTGATTCTGCAGGCTGCTGTCTGTGCTGGCTGCAGCTGGCAAAGGGAAGCGTGAGGTTCGGGATCCTTGCTGGGGTTCCTCCAGCTGGAATTTCACCCACGGTGCTCCTTGGGCTGTGTTTTCTGCCAGTCCTGCCCCGACAGCACTCACCAAGCTCTGCCTCCATCCTGTGCCACCCTGGGTGTCCCCAGCCCTGTGTAGGAGGGGAGATGCTGCAATTAGGGCAGAGTAAACAGAGGGATGAGAGTACAATTAGACTCAAGTTAGCATTGCGGGCTATATCATGAGAGGCACATAAATAAATAGCTTTGTGTGCTTGTATTGGTACAAACTCAGGCATGTTTAACTTGGGCCTAGGAGCAGCAATCATAGCTATCTCCATGCTCAAAACAATGTGGACCATCACTCTTAAATCAGCTTGAATATACATTGCTGATGGATTTGTTGTAGAATGTGCCCAGGTCAGGAAAAAATGAGTATGGTAACATAGTTGTTATTGTTGCAGTTTGTCTGTCACTGCTGTGAATGTACGTAATTAAGGGATAATCAGCATAATGCCTACTTTGAGCTCTTCTTAATGGTTTAATTGCTTCTCTGAGTTAAATAAACACTTTATGCTTATTTTACAAATTTTTCCCCGGGGAGCTTGTCACATGGACGTGTACATGCATGTATTTATTTTTTAAACGTAAAGAATCATCGGTTATTTAATTAAGCTTCTCCTGAAGTTCTCTTTTGGGATATTCTGTGTTCTTATGAGCTGCTCTGCTAGCTAATGTGTCAGAATAGGCTGGGTAATAGAGCTAATGAGTTTGTCAATGGGAAAATGAATGTGCATGACAATGTTATTATTCCAGAGTCATCTGTGTGCCCATTCTTTGTGGGCAGAAGGGACTGTGTACATTTTTCTGGACTTTGTGAAATGCTTTAACGGTTTCAAGTGACTGTGATGGCTGAGAACTGTACCCAGGTAATGTGAGGCTTTGGGTACCAACTGGTTTGAAGTCTGAGCATATGCAGATGTAAGGTCTCCCTAGAGATTTCTCTAAGATAAATAAGAAACTGTCCAATTGTTTTGATCTTTTTTCCTATTCGTTTTCATTCTGTACATTTGTCTTCTTAATGAAGCTTTATTTTACTTCATGCCAGATGTACCCTGTGTCCATTGGAACTGCCTGGAGCCTGCAGAAGATTTTACCTGGCTCTTCCTTCTACTGTCTAAAAGTCTTCATGTCTTTGTATAAGATCACTTACCCCAGAGTACTTATAAAGGATATTCAGAATCTTTTTTTTTTTTATTACCTGCATTTCTACCTCCTGTCTGCTCAGCCAGGGTACAGCTCCCTTTGAGTATTATTGGAATTTGTTCCTTACAAAAGGCCAGAGCAGTATGCAGCCTGGCTAGGAGGCTCCTCGGTGAGCTGGTGACCTTGTACAACAGTGACATTATTTAGCACAGGAATTGAATGTTTTCCTAATAGGTTTCTCAGCCAAGAAGTCTTGGTTTACAAAATACTTATGGGTACAGTGCAATTATTACCTCAGGGTCTTCTTCTTTTCCTCCATACAGGGGAATTTAATGTGTTTCTTTGAAATGGTTTAAATTGCTCAATTAATTAATACACTATGTTAATATTGTGTTTGAACAATGCTGTTGTAACTGTCCTGACACTTCCCTGGTAGTGCAGGCCTAGCTGTGGTCCCTGCTCCATCATGGTGTTTAAATACAACACTAAACAGCCAACCTCACCCTATTTTGAAGCCAGTTGTGTTGATAAACACCAGAGTCATCTCTCTAACAGGGCTGTGAATGTTTGTGTGTGGGTGGTGGTGCTGTGCAGATCAGGGGTGTTTTTGTTTATGACCAGAGGATGTGAGGACAAACTTCATGCTCTGCTGGGTCTTGGAGCAGTGAGTGGCTTTGGATGAGGGTGTGAGCAAAGACAGAACTTTTAGCTGAGTTTTTCTCCTCCTCTTCACTCCAACAGCTTCTCTGCAAGTGGGGCTTAACTCTACAGAAAGGTGGGGGCGTGTTCAAAGGCTTTTCAATTTATTTATTGGTGCCTCATCTTTATTTGAACTATAGCATTTACATCTTCAAATAACAGAAGGTTATGTTTTCCTCAGGGTGAATCTAAGACTGGAATTGTGTTGTTGACAAGCGAAGCAAATGGAATGAATTTCAGTTTTAAGGCCGATGCAGATACCTGAGCATCACATTTGGGTGCTCTGTTTTGAAATATATCATATATACAAAAGAAATAGAGGTTTATAAGCTGATAAATGGCGTTTATCAACTGCTGTTCATTCACAGTTATTTTCATTCCCTATGTAGCCAGAAAAGCTTATGCACAAGATGGGTTAAGTGAATTAGGTAGCTATTTGAGCCAACTGCTAGGTCAGAAATAGAAGTGTAGCTATTTTCTAAGTCCAGACTGTATAGTTGCAATATTCCTTCAATACAAGTATCACTTTTCTGCTTGCAACTTTTCAAACCCCTTGTTTCATCATTTTAGGAGCTGTATGATAAGGACCATTTGGAATATCCACTTTGGAGCATTATTTTTCTTGCTTTATTTTTACTTTTAAAATAGATGTGCCAGGCATACATAGTGGTTAGTCTTATCTGCCTGGGTTTAGTGAGCTGCTAAAAGCGGTTTGTGCAAATGTCTGGGCAATTTTAAATGGAACTTTTTATAATTAAAAATGTAATGAGAGTCATTAAAGCAGCAGTGATTCTGTTCTAAGTACAAATGCAGTTAGAGGCTGAAAAATTGCCTTTCAGAACCAGATAGCCCTTAAAAGCTGTCAGCATGCAGCACTGCTGATAAGGAACACAGGGCTGCTTCTGAGCCCTGCACTCTTCCACATGGGTTTTCTGGTGTTATCAACAGTTTGGAGCAGAGAATCCACAGATTTCCCACACCCTCAGTAAAAAGTGACTCCTGTGCATGTGTGTGGAGCTGACATTCTGACTCCCTCTGGAGACAGCTGATGCTTCTCCGTATGAGATGTGGCTGGAAATTGTGGCCAGGAGAGTTGTGTGCTCGGTGGGGCGAGAGCACTGCCAGCCTTTGGGGGGACCAGAGACCCTCCAAACTCCTGAACAGCCAGTGGAGCAAATTTGCCCCCTTCAGAAGGAGTTTCAGAGCACATAAGTGAACTGCATGCTTTGATTCAATGACCTTTTAAAGAGTATTCTGGAGTAAAAGAGGGAAACTGTGTGCTGTGCGTCTGAGAGAGCACTGGCCCAAGTAATGTCCTCCAAACATGAGGGGCTGCAGAGTTTTAATTGTGTTTTTCTGGACAGAGATGAAGTGAAAATAGTGTCTTACTCCTAGCTGTCATTTTATTTGATTTGCTGGCATCCACCAGTGCTGTTTCACTATACACAAGGAACTATTTTCTGTCCCTTTTTGATTTCTTCTGTGTTTTACCTGTAAAATACAACATTTTCCAGTATGTCTGTCTTACACTCAAACCTTTATTTTAATCGTGTCTCAGAGGCTGGATAATGGTTCTTCAGTCTTGCTGTGGATGTATTGCTACTTGTGGAGCTTTCAGTTCAGTATAGTGGCTGCACTGTCTTGTACTGCTCTGAAGTGCTTCAAGAGATTTTGTGATTTTTGTAGTAGTGGAAAACAGTTTTTACTGGTAAAAACAGCGGTTGTTTTTCACTTTGGAAAAGTTGTGGTTTGATACAAATGACCTGACCTGATGGAGGGCTGCTGAAAGACATGACCTCATGATGTCCTCTCCACCCTTTGCATCATTTCCCACTGTTTCCTCTGCCCGGTGCTGGCATTTGCCTGACCCATTAGCCTGGGCAGGAAGGAAAAACTGATCTTCTGCCATTTAGCTCAGCTCCCACAGTTCAGGAGCAAAAAAGAAGAGGAGGAGGAAGAAATGAGAGTGACACTTCCACTTCTGTGGCATTAGCTCACAAACATATTTATCCAGTCAGCAATTATGCACCCTGGTAGGAAAATGAGCTAGTGTGAGTTGGGAACATGAGCTGTGTTTTACAGGGGTTAAAATACAAGAAAGTATCTTGTTGAATTATTTTGTTCAGTTTACAGATGGTTTTAAGTGCCTGCTTTGTGGGTGTGTGTGCCACAGGCTTTGGCTCTGAGGCATCATCACATGGGCACCCCAGAAGAGAATCTGGGACCCTCTTGTCTGTGAGACCCTTTTTATTGTTCCTTCTGCATATGCTCTTGCTGTGGGGCTTTTGAAACCCAGCCCATAAAGAAGCCATCCATTAAATTTGTGTCACCTCAGGCTTCTTTCTGCTGTGAACTAGAACTGATCATCTGCTGAACTGCCCAGAAAGAAATGGAAAATGCAAGTGCCTGAAGGGCACTTGAGCTGAGGAGGTGCTGGGCAGTCAGATGTCACTTCAGTCCTGTGGATGTCTACTGGCAGGACTGTGTCTTTTCTTTGAGTTATCTGGGAGCCATTTAATTTATTTTCAAGAAAAACTGCAGACACGTGTTGGGGATCAGTAAATTGTGAGGGGTGCACAAAGGGGTTATCCTTGGAGTCCCTGCTCCTCCCTGGCCCTCAGCTCAGGAGCTCTTTCACTAAAGGATACAGTGTGGAGGGGAAATCCCTCCATGATTTCAGGGCAATATAAATTCTTCAATTCAGACACAGTGGCCTCTCTTTCTTTTGACTCATTCTTCTGTCCAAATACCAGGGGAATCACAGCATCTTTTGGACTTCAGAGAGCTTGGTACATCTCATTTCAAATTCAGATAAGAAATGCCAGTTTGCCCTGCTCTAGATCTTCCTGCCTTGCTTGCAACTTGATCTGCACGTTTTGTACTTTGTCAGTGCATCCGTTCTACAGGAAACACTTGTGGCTTCTGTACCTGCAGCATTTTTCCAAACTCCCAACTCAGCTTTGCCACCTTGGCAGTGTGACTGAGAGTGTACATCTTGGGCTAAAGCCTTGGGGTGGAGGCTGTCACAGGCACCCCTGCAGCTTCATAGGCTGAGGATCTGATAGCCATAAATCTGCCTCCTTCTTGGTCTGTGCATGAGGCAGAGAAACAATTAAACTGGTGCTTAAGTATAAACACATGCACTATCTGTGCAGGTAGTGGGTTTTAGCCAAGAGCTTTGTAAAAGTGGAAATTTGTCCATTGGATGTTTCTAATTGTCCTTGAATGAGAATGTCTCAAAAATACACATCCAAATAGGTTTGCATATCTGGGAATTATTTTATTCTTTCCACCTGGCTGTTTCCCATTTTCCTTTTTGAAGTTTTTTTGCTACTGCCTGAAAACTGGAAATCTTGTTGGCCTCTGAGTATCTTCTTGAAACCAGGGTGGGGTTTTTTTTGTTTTTTCCTTAGTATAAAATATCACCATCAGCTTCATTTCACCGTTGCACATGCTTTCCTATCCTGTTAAGCATTGTGCTGTATCTGCTGGAAGCAGGGGGTTTTGTTACCTGTAGACAAAGAGAGGCTCCTTCGAGGTGTCTGCCAGCAGCAGGACCCAGCTCCCCACCTGGCCAGGCACACAAAGGGCCACTGTCCTCAGGTTTGTCTGTAGCTGCACAAAGTCTGAAAGCTGAGCTCTGTGGGGAAAACAGACACAAATTCCATGTTCACTTTGCAGGCTGGCAGTTTCAAAGGTGCTGCACCTGTAGCCTGGGTGAAGATATTATTGTAATAGTTATTAACTTAGTGAACTTAGTATTTTTTGTTTGAAATCACTTTGTAAGAGGGAGTTTCTTTGGTCTAACATCAGCCTCAGATGTGAGAAGGGTGTAGTAAGGAAAAACTGTAGCCTCGGGCACTGGGATGTTCCTTTGACTTTCACTTAGTCTGTGAACAGTGATAATAATTTACTTATTTCCATTCAGCGATTTATCAAGGGGAGGAGAATGATCATACTTTCCTTTACTTAAGCTTTAAGTGGAAGCCTGAGGTGGTGATAACTTCTCAGGCTCTCATGTGTTTGTGCTAAAACCTTGGTCAGCACTACCCTTGCTCTCAGCCAAGGCTGAAGAGACACTTGGCACATCTCTGTATTACCAGTGGGCAGTTGCTCTAGTGCCAGAACACATTGTGATTTCCAGTGAAAAATACATACATGGCAGGGAGAAACGATTTATTTTGACATTCCTTGAAGCACAAACAGCTGCGCTCAAGCTTTTTTTTTTATTATTTTAAAAGCACAGTGGCATCTCCCTGGATAATCAGAATTACAGCTGAGCATGAACAGCAGGGCATAGTTCTGTGCGGAGTCACTTAGTGAAGTGTTGCAACACAGATTATCCGATGTGAAACAGCTGAATTCATTACTAATAGAGCAATTTGACAAAACACCAACATGGCTTTTTCCCACAATAACAGATGTGTGGAGCAGGCTGCCACCCCCTCCCCAGATTGCCAGCATCTGTGCGTCATGTCATGCTCCGAGGTGCGGCGTGGCCGCAGCTCCTGCCAGAATGGATGCATTTATTTGATCCCTATGATGAAATAGTTATGTTGTGACTAATCGGGATCCATCGGCTGGAAAATCTTAACGACTTGGAAGAAAATCTTTCTGCCTTGTTATTGCTTATTACTTAATAGTAATGTTTTGTGGATGCAAATGTATCGTAGCTTCCAGATGCATGCCAGGCACATCTGGACTTCCTCCTTTTTTTCTTATGCTAAACAGGTAGCAAAGGATTTGTAGTCCTCTGTACACCTCTCAGATTCTCCCTGAGAGCAGTGGAACTGTTGCTTAGCTTGCAGATGGGAAAATACATAGTACAGCCAAAAAAACGTGAGGTTGTTTGTGGACAGTGAGAGTCCATTTCTCTTCCTTCTCCGCCTCCATAAGGCAATTTGTTTATTCCATGTTTAAGTTCTCAGTAGAAGCACCTGTGATTACAATAAATTGTTTACAATTAAACTACTATATCACAGGGGCCACCTAAACATACACTAAACAGAATCAGAAAGCTTATTGCCTTTGGGAGGTCATGGCCTCTGGAGTAAGAGGAAGGGAGGAGGGAGAGCAGCAGGGACTGTGGGGAGCTGGGGAAGCCACGTGGCTTCAGACAGTTCAGAAATAGAGCTTTGATTTATTTCTGTTATTTGTTAAAAATATCAAACACTCCTCTTTGTTGAAGTGCAAGGTATTGAATAGCAGAATGTGATCACAGTTACTTTTTTTTAGAAGATAGGATACTTTTCTGCTCATCAAAGCACAGAGATGACAATTCCATTTCCCATGTCCTGCAGTAATTTTTTTTCATCTGACTAACATGCTGAGAGTTGCTCAGTTTCTCAGATGTTTGAATTTTGGAGAGATTTCTCAGATATTTGGTCTCCATGTCTTAGAACCAAATGATTTCAACCCCCTGTTTTTGTGTTAGCCTACCAATAGTTTTCAGGAAGCATTTCACTGCAAAGAAATGAAGGGTACAGAAGGTGAGAAATCCAAAGAATCTGAGAAATCCCGTGGAAGCCAAAAATGAAATAACTGTGAGACAGTTTTACTCCAGGTACACTTGTTAGTCTGATGAGTGTGATCAAAGACTTCCAGCATTTCATGGAACTCCAGGCAGTCACTGGGGGTGGATCCAGCACCTCCGTGCCTTCCCAAACAGGAAGGGCATCCCAAAGGGTGTGTTGGACAGTCAGAGGCATGGAAAAGGATGTTCAACATCTGAAAATCTGTTGGGATGGACCTGGATTAAGGACTTTACAAAGAGATGGTTTGTGTGAAGCTGGTGGAGATGCTCAGTCCTTGCTCTTTTGGCACAAACTGGGGAGCATGGCCAGAAGGACGTGCAGCTGCTGCTCATTTTACCTTTTACCATTTCACTTTTTACCTTTAGAGAGGTAAGGATGTGCTTGTCATGCTCCCACAAATGTACTGCAATACAGTTAGGGTGTAAAGCAAGTTTCTTTCACATGCTGATAATTTTGGGGTCTTTGGTAGCATGTGGTTTTACGAAAAATGGTCCCCTCTTAGTAACTTCTAAAATCTTTAGATTGCGAAAGAGGAAAACCAAAGAGCTTTTGGGCAGCCCAGTTCTTGTTGAAATATACATATTTTGTGTACCAAGGCAGCAGTTTGAGGCAAACAGAGCCCATGGGGACAGGGCTGGTGGGATGCTGGAGAATACCAGGGGGAAGAGCTCCTGTGACTCTGGGAGATGAGTGGGACAATACCCAGGCACATCAAACACGGTGCCTCTTTCATCACAGCAGCCCAGATCTCTATCCTTAGCCAGACATGCCCTTGGCACAGAAATGCAAAAACTCTTGTCGCAAGCCAGGCTGAAAGAAACTGTCTTTCAGCATGGTCATTTTCCCCTCACCTTGAGCTTTTTCAGCAGATGTTAATAAAGCTCTAATAATGCAAATATTTGTTAATTAAAAAAAAATCTTAACTTGATACTTGGGAGCAAAATTATGTGAAAACATTTTTTCTGGTTATTTTTGCTTGCAGGTTGTATAATGTAAATTATTTTGTAGTGTTCAGGTTGCCAGGATGGCTCACCACATTCCTTCAGTAATGTGGCAAAAATGTGTCTTTCAAACTTGTTAACAAACCCTAGGCTTCATAAACACCACTGGGGAGACAAAAGTATGTTGTTTCAAAACAGGACAATGTCAAGCAACCTGTTCATTTTAAACTTAGCTGGAGAAAGTAGGAAATGCCTGCAGGTAGCCTTTCATGTTTTGGTTTAGGGACCTGTTTTTAAGAAGGAATCTGAGTCAGCTGGATTCAAGGTAACCCATTCTGCAGGTGATGCCCTGAGTCCTCTGAGATGCTGGGATTTACACATTTCTGTTGGAGCTCCCTCCTTCACAGCGTTGTCAACATTTTGAATGTATACAGAGTTTTAATGGGAGAGTGTGTGCAGCTGCAAAGCAACATTTCTGACGCTCTGTGTTTTCTTCTGATGTCCAGCTGATGCAAATAAATGCATTGCTATGGTTGTCTTGCTGTTGACTTATTATCCACAGGAGTCCTCGGGAGTAGAAGGCTTTATTTTTCTTTAAAAGCATAGCTGTTTCTTGCATGTGTTTTTTTTAAACTTTGTTTAGGGTTTTGTCTACTGTCTGTGTTTTGTTTCCTTCTAATAAGATTATTTAAATTTGACATCCTAACTGTTCTAGGGCTTGCTTTTAGAACAAACCCTAAAAAGTTTAACATATGCAGACGTGAACCAGAAAATCCGTTTTTTCCTTTATTAATCTGCCAAGTGTTATGTGCATTTCCTTTTAAAGTATAAGAATTCAAACAGTAACAGTTGCTTGACTTGATGCATAAGCTGGTAATGAGATAGTTAATGACACAATGATATTAAAAGTAACGAAGTTAGACTGCAGCAATTAACTCCTTTTATTACTTGTCTGGTGTTTTCTTGTGTTAAGGACACGGAGTTCCTTAAATAAACCTCTAAAATTACTTTTTTCAAAGTGAGGTTGGATTCTACAATTTTTTCACATCATCTCAAGTCTATAAGCTGCTAATGGATCATGATCTGTATCTCTGATTGGTTCAAAATACAAAGTAGAAGATTGAAATGCATGCTTATGGATTCGTGCAAGTATCAAAAATCAAGGCTTGTGGTTTTCTTTGAAGGAAAAAATGCATCTGTTAAGTCCAACACCAGAATACCAGACATTCACTTAGCATTTGTGGGTTTGTTTACACCTTTGATTTTCCTTTTCCTTCAGCAGCTTATTATAACCTTAAAAAAAGAAAAGTTTTATAACTATGTGCCAACAAATACTTTGTTAGAGACTGACCTAAATCATTAGAGCAAAGGAATAGAAAACGAACTTGTTGGCGGAGCTCCTCAGTTTGTCTTGTTGGTTCAAGATTTCTTGTGTTTTGTGAGGGAAAGCTGGAAAGAGAGACTGTAGCTACACTTGTAATGTTTTATATGCAGTATGTGGGGGTGGATGAGCGTGCCACAAGGTCAGTCACACACTTTATATAGTATAAAAATACATAAAATCTTCTGATTGTATGAACCAGTCTGTATAACAGCCGTGCAAGAGGTCATGTGGTGAGAGCTCCATTTATCTTTAATAGTGCAGGAAATGGATGTTGTGTTAAGATGATGGAATGGTTTTGGATTGGAAGGGACCTTAAAGATCATCCAGTCCCACCCCTGCCATGGGTGGGGACACCTTCCACTGTCCCAGGTTTCTGCAAGCCCTGTCCAGCCTGGCCTTGGATACTTCCAGGGATGGAGCATCCACAACTTCTCTGGGCTGTTGTAGTGCCTCCCTACCCAGTAAAGGTACTGTGTAATGCCAAGAGAAAGATATCTTTCTATCATACCATTTTATAGATATACCTGAGTAGATAATATATTATGCTAATGGTGATTTCAGTGTCACAGACCCCAGTCACTGCATCTAAGAAATGTCACTTGTTTGCTTAGACTCGTGTCAAGTGGTTTTGATGCCTCTGGGGATTCCCTCTCCTGGTGAAGAGGAAAGAGCAAGTTTTTGTATCCCTTATTTGTGGAAGTAAAAGATTTGCAAGCGTCAGTTGTGTATTAAACAATTCTGTCTTCAACAATCACTTCAGTAGAATGAGAAGCTGATTCATGTGCAAGCTCTTTGATATCAGTAATAATATTCAGCCTTCTGTAATAGAAATTTAGAAATAGTACCAGAAGTGTTAAGGCTTCTTCTCCTCTTCCTTTGTGTGTTAATGCTGTTAATTTTCAGTCTTCAAATCTGCTTCCAACATCAGGCTGTTGGTTGAGTTTTGTGACAGCTCTGTGTAGAATTGTGTTCTCACTTTCCAGTCTCTTTGGGCGAGTAGTGAAAATTAAGGATATCAGCTCTTCTGTGTGGGGAGATTGTTTATAAAATTCTTAGAAACTTTGTCTGCTTAGGGTGACTCCAAAAAATAGCACATCCTGCCAGTGTGTCAGTGGACTCAGTGTCTGTGTCCTGGCAGTGATGGAGATGCTGCAGACTGCTTGAAATTGGTCTTGTAGCTCCTCTTTTGTGAGTTCATGAAACCAAACATAAAACTCTGCCTTAACTGCACCTGTCTCACTGGGTGTGTTATCTGGAATGACATATTGCAAAGGTATCTTAGCAGGCAGGCTCACCTTACCTGAAATCTGAGCTGATTATTAGATGCTGCAAGACAAGCCAGGTTAAAGTATAATTTTAGCTGCTGCTATAACAGTGAGTGACCCAGAAAGACTTTCTAAAATCTCAGCCTCTTGATGCTTTTCCATATTTTCTTTGTAATCCTGTGTGTAGCATTGTCTGTTTGGTTTTCATTTCTCTCGTCACGGTTTTGATTTTGGGACAGTGCACTTCATTTTTTTTCAATCTGCACATAGTAGGGAATATGTAGATTGCTTTGAAAATAATGTCATATTAATTAAAACAAAAGGGAACTTGAAGACCTATTGAACTCAGATTTCTGAGACTTCAGGTTTTTCTCTTCCATTAAACACTCCTCTGTGTAAGTAGTAATGTGCAAAGTACAATGTATTGTGCCTTAGAATAACTTGAATATATGGATTATTTTGGTAAACCACACTTGTAGACAGTTTATACCAAATGCAAACTGGGACCAGTCTATTTCCATTGCTCTCCAGTTAGACATCCCACTGGATGTTGTATTCCCCAGCTGGGAATGCAGAGCCCAGTGGGCTGTACTGGTTGTGATGAGAGAATTGATCAGTGTTGGTTCTCCATAGGCCTCTCAATGTAGTGTAGCTGTATTGGAGCTTCACTTTGTGCCCAGACCATCCCTCTTTTTTTTTTTTTTTCTCTATTATAATTTGCTCTGTGTCTCACACACCTTTTAAACATAATTTAGAGACAGGAAGTGTTTTGCCTGGTGTGATATTTGGGCACTCATCTCAAGGTGTGAGGGCTTGTATGCAACATGGGCATGAGGTGACAGAGTTCTTGGTCCCTCCTGGCATAGAGGGGACCTCAAATATTTCACTTCCCGAGGGTACAATCAAATAACTTCAGGAAAAGGTGCTGGTACCACCTTTCTTCTGCCTGGGAGCAGGTCTGTAGTGATTGAGAAATACAGGTGAAATTGGTGCAGCTAGGGCTGATCAGAAAGAATGCTCTGCCAGAGCAAGAAAGCCAAAAATTGCTCCTGGTTTCTCTTTCCAGTTGGGTCACTGGTCACAGGGGAAAGAAAACAAGATACATGGAGTCTTTTCCCCCATTTAATAGGAATTGTGATAATTAGTGCAAGTTCAAGCTTTTGTTAATAGAGCAGACCTTTCCACTTTATGTGCTCTGTTTTTTGGCTGTGAAATGGAATCTGGTGATTTCAAAACCTTTCAGACCATCCTTATTTCACAATATTTTATCTACAAGGCCACATATGATTGTTCTTGCAGTTACTTTTGGCCTGATGGTGAAATGATAGTGCTCACAGAGTGGGGACAGTTCCTAGGAAAAGCACTCTTGCCATGATTTTCTGTAAAAGCAAAAATTCCTTGGGTATTTACATAATTGTAATAATAACTTGCATAAAGTCTCTACTGAATTCTGAAATCAGCTTTTAAAATAAATGCAGAAATACCCTTTTATTTACCAAAGAAACGAGGTGTTTGGTAACCAATCTGCAATTACAAAAGGGCACTGAAGTGAGGCTGCTGAATATTTAATTTGCTTAATGTACAACTGCCACTGTTAATAGCTTTGACACAACTAAAAGCTTTACTCATTCAAAAGGCAGCAATTAATAAACAAGATTAATTTTTAAATTGATTATTTATTTACCAGAGGAAAAGCCTTTTGTTCTTTTTAAAAAGCAGGTAGGAAATTATCTCTTTCGTGGGTATATGCCAAAGTGGGAGTCCTCAAAAGGTGTTTGCATACTCATTCCCATTTTTATAAAGTAAAAGTGATTTAGTGTAAATAGAATTTAGGGGAATAATTTAGCTTTAAATTACATTCCTATATGAAAACACGTTTATGTATTCTTTGGTTCCACATGCAGGAAGAATACTACTGAGGTGGAGAGGGCTGAAAATTCAGCTCTTTTGTTTTTTAAGGGGTGATTTTGTGCTTGAAAAAAGCATCATCTGTCCTAAGTACTTCTTGTGGGCAGCTCCTTGGGTGATTCTGTTTGCATTTCTCCCCTCCAAAGATGCCTTTCCCGGGGGTCTGTGGCAGGATGGACACACCCCACACCCTTCTGTAAAACAGCACCTGAGGGATTTTCAGCCCTGTTGTTTTGCCCTTTGCAGGCAGCTTTGTCACAGAGGTGGCTCCAACATCCTCCAGCTCCTGGGATTTGCCTGTCCTCCTGTGCCATGCTTTTACCAGGCTGCTTTGGAAATCTCCCTGTTCTGCTGCATGTGCAGGATTTTTGCAAATCACTCACTCTTTCCCGTGTCTCAGGAAAACCAGGAAACCTAACAGAAGGGTTTTGTGACAGCTTGAATATTTTTCTTATGTGTTAAATATTCTTGCTGAGCAAAGTAACTGTCCTTTACAGGCTCTCCCAGATGGAATAGGGATGCACATGGATATCACAGGTTAGTGCTATTCCAGGATAGACAACAGTTTCTAATTTCATACACTTTATGATCAAAAGAAATGGTGTAACCTTTTAAAACAGCACCCTGATGGAATTTCTGCTTAACAAAACCAAAAATCATCATCTTGTGCCTAGTTGGAGACCCAAAACAGAAAAATCTTGAACTTGGAGAAACTGCTGATCAAAGTACTCATTTCCAGATTTGTTTGAGCTGTGCTTGTCTCGTGACACTTGAGAAGGGGGTTGGTTTGTTGGAGTGACTGGAAGTCTGAATGCCTGGTTTATTTAGTAACCACTGACCCAGTAAGCATTCCTATAGTCAGATGAAGCAGATGCCTCTTGTGTGTGTACAGGAGGAAACCTTGTACCACTGAGGGTGGGAACATTTCCTTTGGAGTAGAAGATGCCTCAGTACAGTCAGAACACTTAAGTCTGGAGGAGCTTTTCTGTTTTTTAAATCCTGCAATCACTTAGAGCACCTCTTCTCCTCAAGTTAAGAATCCTCATAGAATTATCATGGAAGTAATTTTTAAAAAGACTAAGTTGAAGGTTATTTATGCATCAGTCCACCAGGATAAGCTTGCACTGCTTGTGTTGGAAACATTTCCAAGCATTAAGAAACTTGGGTATAGAAAAATGCCCCTTTATATACAGGAGTAAATGAACAAATGTTGCTGTGCTCAGTCTAAAAGGTGGTTGGTTTTTCACATATTTATTACCAAACTTTTAACCTTCTGGATCTTCTTAGTCTGGTCTCCACTCCATTATGTGGAATCTCATTTATATTCCATTATGTGGAATCTCATTTATAGTACATTACCACAACATGAATGTTGCACATAAATGTTAAGACTTTTTTTGGTTGGTCCAGTTTATGAGCACCTTGATAACCAGTGAAGTATTTCTGAGGAACAAGAAATATTTGTGTGCCGGTGACTGAGAAAATCCCCCTTTTTTAGTGGTTGCAGAAGTGGCTCTTAGCAAAACCCACTGCTCCCCAGCCCTGCAGGATGGTTTCTCCACCTCTTTCCTGAGCTGTGAGTGTTCCAGTGATGCTCAGGCAGAAGTTGATGGGTACAGCCACAGACAGGGCTCCTGGATGGAGCTTTTCAGCCTGTGCAACATGGGTCCCACTCCTGGTGTTCTCCTGCCACTTACAAACTGTTCTTGGCTACCAGCTGTTATTTGTTAAGAGCATTTTTATCATTTGGACCCTATTTGTTACTCAAATTGGTACATGGCAAAACATGGCCTGTAAGATTAGTTTTGATAATTTTATAATACGAATTCCTTCAACATCAATAGAGTTGTGCCTGATTTACTGCAGCGTGGTCAGTCCCCAGATGGTAGAGCATGGTTCCTAAAGCCCTGAAATTACCTGATTATAATGATTTTAATGCTGATCATGAGTAGCAGTGGTACAAAGTATCCAGCTATACTTTTGAGAGCTTAAAAAGATCTTTCTTAATAGGCTTTCTTACCAGCAGCCTTAAAAATCAAATAAAGCAAAAACAATTTCACTGTTCAAAGATGAATGCAGGCTGGGTAATTTTTATCCAGTGGACTTCATTAAATAACTGTGTGCTGTTTGATCATATCAACAGTGACCTGCCAGGTTTAGGAGCTCTTGCTAATGGCTGGAGTGTTTAGAAGCAATGCTCTCAAGAGAAAAGTTGCTTCGCCCACACTGTTTACCCCACATCAGAGGAAAACTGAGAAGGTATCAGGGTTGAAGTTACAAAAATGAAATGTCTCAAAGATTCTTAGACTTTCCTTGGTACTGTGGTTCATTGCTGTCTTTCTGTATAAATAATTCACACAGTATTAGCAAGTGTTGAAACAAATTGTGGCAGAAGAGATTTCCAGGTGTTTTCTACCTGATATTCTTCACATTCTTTCCATTCCTGGTGGGTTCATAAGAAACTGGCTGCCATGGAGTAATTAACAGACCATAATTCACTTAACAGACATGAGCAGAAACCTTGTATTGTATAAACTTTCCTCATTATTATGGTACATTTCATGCTGTTTGCATGTCTTTGTTTTTTAATTCTTGTATTTTTAAGAAGCCTTTGTAGACAGCACTCTCCAGGCTTATGTGCAGCGTTAAAGCTTTTTCCTGCAGAATTAAATCATGGAATTATTTAGGTTGGATGGGTCTCCAAAGGCCATCCGCAAAGCCAAACAGAGCAGGTTGCTCAAGGACTTTTCCAGCTGAGTCTTGAACATCTCCAAGAATGGGGATTTCATAGCCTCTTAGGGCAACCTATAATTTGATCACACTCATGGTGAGTGAATTAAAAAAAAAAAAGTCCTCATTATGTGTGATTGCAATTTCATGTGTTTGAGTTTGTCTGTTGCCTCTCATCCTAGTGCTGTGCACTTTGGAAAAGTGTCTGGCTCCATCTACTCTGTATCCTCAGTAGTAATGCGTTTTCCTTTAGGTACAAAAGCTATTTTCCCCATCTGGACAAAGGCAGAATAGGTAGTTAAACCCCAGGCTGTATTTCCTTGAAGATCTTTCTGAAGTCTGAAGTTTACACATCACAAATTCCCAGCCTGATGTTTTGAAGGTGGGGGTTGGAATGTGGGTGGTTTTCCATTCCGGTTACAGCTGATCTGCTTCTGCCCATAAATATTCAACAATTCCATTCAAGAACATTTTAAAATGCTTCCCACTTAGCAGCATTGGGCATTTTATGTTCTCAAACTTTTAATTTGGCAAGTCTGATTCAGACACCTACCTAGAATTTTTGGCAAGCCTGCAGATAAATTAAGGTGTCATGACCTGGCAGAAGTTCATGCTGTGCTCTGCTGGGGCATCTGCTCAGTGCCAGTTGCATTTGGTAACTGATGGGTTCTCTGTGTTGTTCTGCCCCATGGAGACTGGGATTCTGTGGTGTTAAAACTGGAAGGTGAATGAGAGGAAAGTTTCCAAAACATCACCAAAGATCACGTGCTTTTCAAGAGTGTACTGTTCTTTTAACCAAATTTATTTCATTTATTGTTTACACCTCAATGATGGGGTGGAGTTCAGCCTCATGTGCCACCTGACAACACTGGAATGATAAAATTAATTTTAAAAAATGTGAATGGATGCTTCAGTGCTTCTGTGCACAAGGAGCGTGTGCACAGTATTTGTACCACTCTGTATTTTTAAGCTACACACAGTACATGTAATTCCATACTTGTGAGACAGTGTGTGTGCTTTTGTGGGTCGGTCAGGTTTCTGGAGTCTGAGAATTACATGTGTTCAGGATCTTGCTGGATCAAACTAATTGTATGTATTTATGTAAGTGATTGACAGGCTCACTTAGCGTGCTAAAAATAATGAGGCTCTCTCAATTTATTCAGCTGGAAACTTGATATTCCTTTTCAAAAGAAGGGCAATGCTGTTTAAAAAAGAAATGTGATGGCATGTTATTACTTGTGGATAAGTTGTTGTAAGCCTGAGTCGTGAGGCTTGCAACAGCTCTCTGTAGATCACGTACCTTCTCGTGCCTGAAAAAAAGGATGGATGTTCTGCCTTGGGTTCTGCATTGGAATTCCCCCAAATAGATTTCATCTCTTAATTTCAAACAATTTGTGGTATCTCCTTTGAATATTGTTTTCCATTGTTCATTGTTAAACCGCTCCTGCCTTCAAACCCAGAGCCTGTTTCATCTCAGTGGCAGACTGTCACCTCTCTGTGCCTGCACATCACTTGGTGGCCGTGTTCCTGTGGTAAAGGAGATGGTTTCCTTATCTACCCTTTCTCTTATTTTTGGGAGTATTGTATATTTTAGGTTTCTGAGCAATTGCTGGGCCCGGGTGGTGTCTGGTTAGGCAAAGCTGCGACTTTCTGAGAGCGTCTCCCCAGGCTGGGGCAGCACGACCTTGTGGGGAGTCACACTCTCAGTGACCAGTACGCACTCTCAGTGACCAGCACACTCACACTGACAGTCTCAGTGACCAGCGCACACTCGCAGTGACCAGCACACGCACACTGACACTCGCAGTGACCAGCACACGCACACTGACACTCGCAGTGACCAGCACACGCACACTGACGCTCGCAGTGACCAGCAC
>JAHLSL010000060.1:4393713-4519598 GCA_025920805.1 Petroica traversi
GTGACCAGCACACGCGCACATTCACACTCACAGTGACCAGCACACACACAGCACGGGGGAGACGCAATCACACACAGCGAGTAGCACCCAAGGGGCTCTGTGTAGGTTCCAGGGGTCGGGTTTATTCCATTGCCAGGAGGGTCCAGGGACAAAGGCCCCAAAAAGGGGAACCTGGCCCTTAAGTACCGAAGGGGGTAGGGTTTGCCACAACCCTTTCAGAATCCTGGTCAGCAGGCCCATTGGCCTCCACAAACAATTGTTTTTGAGATGGGGAAGAAGATAAGTGATTTTAATGTGTCTTGTTTAGCTAGGCACATAGTTTTTAGTCTTCAAACATGAGGAACAGATAGAATTGAATCCTATACTGAAATAAGGCTTCAGGTCTAATAACTTCTATCTCCATGGCCAGAAAATGATCACTTGGTGCTGCCAGACCTGTCTTCTTTCATGTGCAACTTATTTCTTAGCTGAAGTGCTGTAGCAGCTAAATGCAGAGGATGGATAATTTAGGTGTTTGCATATGTGTCTAGATGCCTGGATTTGCCCTGGAGTAAATTCTCAGTGTTTAGGTGTGTTAATCCAGGCTCAGTGCCTGGCCTAATTTAACACTTGAAGAAGAGGGGAGTAAAATGGGCTGGAAAAAGGTAGCAGGAAGTGAGGAACTAGGTAACCTTGCCTGTGAGGCAGGCCATTTATGTAGAATAATCTGGATTTTTTTTTTCCCCCACCTTTCCCCTATTTCTGTGTAGTAGCCTGATGATAAAGGGCTTTTCCCAGAGTTATTTTCTGTTTGAGTTTAATGTCAGTGTGGAGATTAAAGATGTTTGTTTTCCATTGGCTTAGTAAGTCTAAATCCAGCCTTTGAAGTCAGGTCATTTGAGATTCTTTAGATGAAAAATCAACTCTTTATTTGGTAATCTACCCAACACCCTCAGATTTCAAGCTTAAATAAAATGCTGCCTCTGCTACAAATGATGTCAGTATTGCCTGAGGTTTGTTTAAGCAGAAAGCTGAAGTCAGCTCGAAGAAAACTTGGCAAAAGTGGGATGTTTTATTCATGTGGATAATTTGAATAATGTCCCAGAGTTTCCATGGTATAATTTCGTTGCACTTAATGTTTAAAGAGACCCCCATCCCCTTCATTTAGGGAAAGCCCTTTGGTTGGGATTCATGTTTAGGCTTATGGTGAGTGGTGTATTATTGCTGTGTAAATACAGACTTTTTCCATACGTACAAGCTCTCCAGCGTTTATGGAGCTCTGCTGAGGGCAGCAGGGCAGTACCTGAGAGACGTGGTGCTGCCAGCAGGCAGCCTTGGGAGCTGGGAGGCAAATGAAAAAAACATCCCGAGAGTTTCAGGGTTCCCACTTCTCCTCCTGCTCCTCCTTTGCACGATGCCTTTTGAAGCTTCAGACAAGGAAATTTGCCCCTCTTCACTGAAGGTGTCAAGGAGCTCATGGGGAGGTTATTCTTGAACTGGGATGTACCAGACTAGAAAACTGTTCCTGCTTTCACTCTGGGCTTCTCCCCTCCTAAAATCCCCACAAACCAAACAGGCAAACCACAAATCCCACCTCCAGCCCAGCTACTGACTGTACTGGAGACAAGCAGCAGATTCAGAATGGGATCGTGGTGATGCAAGGATTATGCCTCTTTGTAGCATTACAGGGCTGTTCTGATGGATTTTTGTAGTATTTAGGGTTTTTCCCCGAATCTGCCACTGCATGAATCTATTTGAAGCAGGACATTTGATTAAGGATGCAGAAGTCGCGGGTCTCTCCGTTAGGGCTGAGTTAATGAATTCCACAAGTTCAAAATAGCAATAGTTAAGATGGAGCACACGTTGGGCAGAGAAAAGCTAATTACTTCCATTGATTGCTTGGAGGCCTGGTGCTGTATGTCAGAGCCTCTTTGTATTGCAGAGACTTCTCAGCTTCCTGCAGCAGGAGCTGATGTTCTAACCACAGATGGGGATGAAGCCCTGCCTCATTCCTGCAGGGATGATGGGGCAGAGGGGAGGGTGTGCAGGCATGAACCTGCCATTCCCCTGCCCTCACCCCTGCCAGAACGGGTGACAGGAGGCTGCTGAGGATGTGTGAGCATCTCTGTGCCCACCTGAGAGGCAGATGTGCTCAGGAGAGGCAGAATCTCTCCGTGCATTTCTAGGGAAGGCTCCCACTGCTGGCTGCTGTTTCTGGATGGAAGCTGCAGTTTGCTGTTCCTTGGCTGAGAGTGGATTTTAGTTTTAATACCCACTGCTAGCTTGCAGCCCATTTGTCGCTTGGTGATTGTGATTAGCTGCTTTAGAAACCCTCAAAAAGCCATAGCATTAGGAACCAGATAAGTATCCAAAGGCAGATTTGTAATATTGTCCAGAAGTTTAAGCTACTAAAGACACACTTAAATATAATTCCGCAGTATTTCCTCCCCCGCTTTCCAGCTTCAGAATATTATTTTGGATCCCAACCTAGGGCTGAGAGGAGGGAGACAGCTTTTTTCTTGTTGAATTGTGAGCGGGGCACAAAGGGGTGTTTGTTCTGGAGCTGATGGGCTGCGGGAGCCCTGACAAGGGCCTGCAGTGCTCCTTGCACCGCGTCCCAGGAATGCTGGTGTTTGCCGAGGGGATGGCTGGGCTCACTGTCCAAACACATCCCTGCTTGCCAACTGGGAACATATTGCAGCCTCTGTGAGGCACTCCATCACGGCTTGAATAGCTCCTCTTGTGCTCAGACCTCTGAATGCAAAAGAGAGAGAGAGAGAAATATTCCTTTCAGCCTTCTGCGACGTCAAAAAAAACCTTTAGTGACCGTATGAGAGCATTGCCTTAATGCAGGGGTTCAGAAAGGGAAGGAAGTTAAGAAGAAGGGATGGGATTTTTACCATTTGTCACTGTATTTTTAGATTTAAACTTTTCTTCGCATTGAAATGTTGCTGTGTCTGCTGTTTCTTGGGGAAAAAAATGGTAAATGCACATTTTTAACATACCATTCTGTTTATTTTGAAAAAAAGTTTGCTGTCACTAGCAAGTTCATCCCAGCTCTTTTCTAGGAGACTAATATAGAGCTTGTGAAATAATTCTTTTCATCTTCTAAGCCTTCAGCTGTAGTTTGTAAACACACTTGTGTTTTGGAAAATTACCATAGTAAGGCCTGATTCCATAGCAGCATGTGCGTTAATTGATCCATTACCTGGGCAAGTTCATCTGGAGTCAAAGGATTTTATACAAGCTGGATTCTGTGCGTGTGATATTTGGTTGTAGATAATGTGATATGATTTTGGTGAATTGATCTGAAAATTATAATACATAGTGAAGTAACTCCAGGCTCTTTGCAGCATAAGCAAAATTTCACCCTTGCTCTCTTCCCTCCCCCAAGCAGCATTCTCCCATTCCTGAACTATATTTATATCTAACTTAAATAAACAGGGATTATAATTCCTTTAAGTGCAGTGCTCATCTATTTTTGTTTTCAGAATGCTTCACAAGCAATTTTGCAATTCCAAACTGGGGGAGCTTTTTATACGGAAGGAAAAGCTGTGCGAAGACTGGAAATAAAAAATGCATTTTAAAAGCGAGTGAAACCCCCCGAGTTTTGCTCAGGACTTGACAGTGTACACACATCATCTAAGAAATAACAAGAATGTGTTTGTTCCGGGACTTTTGTGAGCAGGAGAGGGAGGAAGGACTTCACTGCTGTCACTGTTTCTATAGTGACAGCTCATTCTCCAGGCAGTATTGACATAAACTATAGTCAATCATTTATAGTGAGCAAACGTAAAGAAAAAAAAAAATTAACCACCTAGGAGTGCTTATAAGCACTTCTCAGTATATTATAAATTGTATGTGGAAGTTATTCACTCTCTGAGGTTTGTGTAGTTTTCTCTGCTATGAGATGCTGATAAAATATCCGGATGTGGTGCACATTTTTATGAAATACCTGTAAATGGCTCTGGCTAATGGGTTCAGTATGGTATATTGCGTTGTAAAATATCTGTGAGTGCACGATGGTAAGAAATTTATCTTAAAGCAGGCAAAACTAAATCACAACAGCAATTTCTACCAGATGTTCCCTTATCTTTTATCATACGTGTCTTGATAGTCAGAAGCCAAATTCTAAAGCAGAGTAAGGAAGAATTTAGTTATGGCCACATCCTACCAGAACCTCATTTGGGCCTGGCCTTTGCAGGAACAATGGGCTAAGCTTGAAAGCTGAGTGTGCCAGTGTAGGAGTATCCCCAGAGGTGTTTTACCACCAGCAAACACAAGATCAGACTGCTGGGCTCCAGCTATGGCTGTGATTCCAGCTGTAAGGACTGTGGTACCACATATTGTGCCAAGTTGGGAGTTTATCTGTCTGACACATAAAAGCACAATGTATTTTGACCAGAAGACTTGAAACTGGGGCAGTGCAGCCCAGGCTGACCCCCAGCTGGCCCCAGGTTTGCTGTAGTAAGGGTAGGAAGATCCTGAAAGCGACTTTAGCTTGTCAGGTCCTTTGGAGTCTTGGTGATAGTGGGAGCTACTGAATGTAACTCGAAAAGCCTGCCCAGCTCTCCTCAGAGTGGTACTGGAGTGTTCCATCAAATATAGTCTAATTCTGGCAAATTGCTTTTTTCTATAGGAAAAGCTTGTTTGGAGAATGATTTCAGCTTGCTTGAAAGCTGCTGCTTAGTGATTTGGCATAGGTGAATGTTGGAAAAGTGAACATCCTGCTGTGCATCCAGTCACTGTAAACATTTTGTTAAGTGGATTATTGTGGGGCATTTTGCATTCTCTGGGATTTCACTTAGGTGTGGTTAGAGTATATCACACGGGATAGATGAAAATCTTCTATGACCGCAAATTTATGGGTTAAAAATGCACTGTTCTTAAATTTTTTTTCAGAATTATTTTAGGTATGACAGCATAAATGTTTACTGTAATTTTGACTGTAACTTTCAGAATTAGTTAATGTATGACAAGTATGTGTATAAATGTGCAGAGACGCATAGAAATTAGAGAAAGAAAGGGAGGAAATACCTGAAACAGGTGGTGTGGAACAATATTTCTATTGCACTGACACAGCAAAGTTTTTAGAAAAGATATTTTCCCTAATGCAAACTATATTGATTTAATATAACTCAGATGCAGGGCAAAATGTGAAGTGAGAAACCACATTTTTCAGTGAATTTTTTATTGTTTTCTTTCACAATGGCTCTGGGTTGTTACATGACTTATTGAATCTTAGGTATTGAGGGAGAGTGATTTAGTAGTTAGAGAGCTGAGCATCACTGCAATTTATTTATTTCCCTAATTCTTTCCCTTGCTGTTTGATAGTTTCTCTTCTTTGCTGTCCTCTCCTATAAAGTGAGTATTAGAGCTTACAAGGTAATGTGTGATGGGGTTTAGAGGTTTTTTAATGCTATTTTGTGCAAGGGGTAATTTTTGATGCTCAGCTTTCTCTTGGCAAAGAAATGAAGTGAGTGTGATTCTGTTGTGCCAGGCTGTTGTGCCAGCTCATGCCTGGGGTTCAGCATAAGATATTTGATGTCTCACGTTCAGATTCTCTGGTGAACACTGTCATTGCCTACAAACCAAAAGCTCACTTGCCTTCCAAGGCTGAGGTAACCTGGACATAAAATGCAGCATCAGGAGTGTGATACAGAGAGTGTGCACAGAAAGGATCAGAAAGAAAAGGAGATGACAAGCTCATAATCAAAACTTGAACTCCTTGCTTTGGAAAAAAATCACCGTATTAGGTCTTTAGGAATGCTGCAAATAAAGACAAGAAGCTTCTTGGAGAAATCCATGTCCATGGCATGAAGTAGTTTTTTCTGAATGCATCATCTTTCTTGGCCAGACCCCCATTTCTGGGTCTGAAACAAAAGCACAGCAGACTTAGACAGAAGTTGAGTAAAACTGCTCTGAGTTTAATGTAATGAAATGAACCTGTTAAGCCCTCCCAGCAATTAAAGCAGCCAGTGCATGAGGTGTGTTTTCCAGAATGCTTTTTTTCTGATATTTTCCAACTCAGTTGCTGAACATCATTGCAGTCTTAACATCAGAAAGGCTTGTGATAAACAAGGCAGTCTTAAATCAGACAGGTTGGTGAGTGTTAATTTCTGGACTTCCAAAGAAAATAACAATGATATTGGGGGTTTTGTATTTTCCAGTGATACTAATTTCTCTAGGTTATTTTTTTCTTAGCCAGACCTTCTGATGCGTGCAGATTTCAGTAACTTCTTGATGGGCAACTGCATGAGCAAATAGAGGGGAAAACAGTTGAGTCACGAGCCTGAGCCCCATGAGAATAGATCTGAAGCCAGCATGATGCAGTGTTACAGAAACAGGGCTTTCTTCGAGCCGTGGAGACTCTGAGTCACCAGGACAAATTGTTTTTGTTATTTTATTTTTTTAATTGTGTGCTGGGAGGGCTAATGCTCAAACTTGTGTGACCCAGTGAGTTGTTTTTGCTCCCTGTTAGATACTGTTGGATGTGCAGCAGCTCTGACTCCAGGTATTCCTGTCCCTTCATCAGCATTGCTGTTGATGCCAGTGCTGCCTGGTCACTGGAATGCTTTAGAAATGAATAAATGCTGTTCACTGCTTGAGTGGAAGTGTAGAGGAAGAAAAGGAAGGATATACCTGTGGAATCTTCCCTCTTCTGAGAGTGAAGCACTTTGCTTGTGGGTGCAGTGCTCAAGTTGCTCAGTTAAACCTGCATGAAGTTTTGAGGACCTGGAAACATTATCTAAACTCGAGAAGTTTTGAACAGAATTTATGGTTTCTACCTACGTCAAAGGTGGATAGTTGTTCAGGCACAGAAACGCTAGGAAGAAGGATTTTCTTTAATTTTTTTTATTGCTCAAAAATAAATTAAATTTAGCAAGGTGGGAGAGATTTATGTTTTCATCAGGCAGATTATCTCAACCTGGGAAGTGTTCAAGGCCAGACTGCATGGGATTTGGAGCAACCTGATCTAGTGGAAGGTGTCCCTACCCATGGCAGGAGGTGGAACTGGATGACCTCTAAAGATCCTGTCCGTCCCAAACCATCTCGTAATTCTAAGATTAAAGTAAGGCTGCTGTGCTCCCCATTTCTGTCAGGGCACACACAGTCCTTGCACTTGTTTCCATGTGCAAACCACAACCACTGAGGTAATGTTTTAGAATTTTACCTTTTGAAAATAGTAGATTTTTTTTTTTAAATACCACACCGCCTATGTTTTCTTAGCTGCCACCTCCCCTCCCTCCCCTTTGGACTCTTCACTTCCTTCACTAACTGAGATGTTAGATCCCGACAATAGAGCTGAAGTAGAAATTCAGATAAATCAGAAGACAGTTCTTCAACCAAAGGTTGTTAAGAGGAAATCAAGAGCATTCCTTGAATAGTTGCGAAGTGGCTGAATCCCCACTCCTTCCTGCAGATTCCAGGCCCTGGGGGTGGAGTTGTCATGGCGGGCTCCTTGCTGGGTGGGTGATCCCTCTGGGAATCTTCTCGGCCTGGGAAGGGCCCCAAAAATGGGATTATTCCAACACAACTGCACCCATGGAGCCTCTTGAGCCAGGCAGCCCCCGGCAAGGCGCGGCTTTTCTTCCTCTGCTGGGATGGAGACACCCAAGACCTGGGAATGCTGAAAGAAAAATGTTTCACTCCCATGTTTGAAAACTTTTTAATAAGCTCTGAAGAGTGATGGCCAGTTGAAATGCTCATTCCCTGGAGGGCAGGGGGCTTTTAATCTCTGTCAAGCAGCACGACGAATGTTTTGGGTAGTAATTTAGTTTCGCAGTTGCTGTAGCCAACAGGAAACTCCCTTTATTGCACCTGAAAATTCAGAGTATTTCAAATGTGCTGTGGAGAAATTGTCCTAGAACTGTTCTGGTTAGAAGTGTTACTGAAATAATTAGAATAATTTAGTTAATTACATGATATCTGGTTCTCATCCGCAGTTAATTTGTATAGAAAGGGCAGGGTCTCACTCTCCCTGCTACATCGTGCTGTGTGCTAGGATTTTTTTTATCTGGGGACTTGGGAAAATAAGAATTTATGGCTTACTTTTTGAAGGATGCAATGCTGTCAAGTAGCCCAGGGGCACGTTTTAAACACAACTCAGCTAATGTGCTCCGTTCAAAGGTTCAGCTTAGAAAAATGAGAGATGAAGTGAAAACGAGGGGAGGATGACCGGGCCCTTCAAGCATAACCTGGTGACTCACAGCCTTCCTCCTCACCTTGAGTGTTTATAAACGAGAGCAGGATGTGAAAAACTGAGTTAGTGCCTTTCTGGGACAGCCACTGGGTAGCTCAGGAAGAGTCTGCTGCAGTCAAAGCCATGAGGAGGAACCAGAGTCAGCATAACCAGCTTCCTGTGCCTCGCTGGGATTCTGGTGGCTCTCAGGTGGGATTTGAGCACCTTCCTTTAGGCCTGGCATGGCTGCAAGAGTTCAGAGAACAGCAGCCAAGAGAATTGGGGCTTTGTGAACGTGAGCTGTGAGAAAAGCTTGGAAAATGGGTTTGGTTTGGGCTGTGGAAGGGCAGGCTTGAGGGAGATGGGGCGGTGAGGGATTTCAGGAGAGGTTGTTGGAATGGAAATAGCAGAAGGCTCCTCTGTTTCGAGTGGAGAGGGAAACAGCAGAAATGTTAAAGAAGTGCAAGTTGCACAGGTTTCAGTGCAAAGGCAGGTAGACAATGAAAGACACAGGTGAGGATTTCATGGAGCTTCAGTCACTGGAGATGCTGAAGAAGCAGCATCAGTCAGGAGAGGCTCAGGTAGAGCTGGTGCTCTCCCTGTTTCAGGGAAATGCTTGTTTGCTGCACTCTGATCCAGGAGAACAATGCTCTGGTTGAGATTTCTCTGCTTAAGATGCAGCTTTTAATTTTTTATTTCTTAATGAGCTGCTCCAGGATTGTGAAACCCACGAGAAGGAAGGAGGAGCTGGCTCTGCCTTTGGTGTGAGCAAAACTCAGCTGGGGAAGCCCTGGGCTCACCAACAGCGTCTCTAAGCCCTGTACTGAATGTCACACATTACATTTTACCTTGCATTGTTTACTGTATTATTTCTAGTGTAAGTGCAGTTCTGTAAGAAAATTCATAACAGAGGGACAGAGAATATTAATATATAGTGAAATTTGGGTTTAATACCTATTGAATATATGTATATGTATGAATGTAAAATGTGTATATATTATGTATATATGAAATGTGCTTTTACTCCAGGGAGATGGCAGTTCACCACAGCCTCACTAAACAGCCCAACACGTACCTGAGAACCACCAGTGTTTGCTGATTCTCATTCCCTCCCCACCTTCACACAATGAGGAGTGCTTGTTTGTGACAGGTGGATATTAATTGCTGTGTTTTTGATGAACACATTCAAACAGAGCCTTTCAGATGATTCACTGAAGTTCAGGATCTAAACATGTCACAAACAAAACTCATCAGCCCTGTGATGGTGATGGGTGGCACTGTGGCAGTGCTGGGTGGGAGGTTTGGTTTAGCTCAGTTTTCACTGGCTGGCTGATATTTCTCCCTGTGAGTGGACAGGTGAAGAATAGCCCTCACCTGATTGCTGCCTTGTTTGGGGCATGTGGAAGAGAACGTTCTGTGTAACTTCATTGTTGGCCAGGTTTGGGTCTGCTGCTGATTGTACCTACTGGTGTTGCCATGGGAATGCAATAATTATAATATGAATAATTGGAGTATTTTCTTCTACTGTTGCAGGAAAGTGATGTTGTATAATTATTGCTGCCTTTAATGGAGGTTGTGCTCAGAGCTGAGTGTTCAGTATTTGTATAAACCTGTTGCAGAGAACAAAACTTTCTGCAAGTGAATGCCCTTTTATAAATGTGGCTGAAAGCTGACACATGCACACACACACACTCCCCAAAAAGCATTTGCATCACTAGAATGTGTTGAAGAGCTGTCTCAAAATTGAATAGGGAAAAATAACATTTTTAGTGATGTTCTCATGGCTTGTTGTTTGTCTTTTGGGCAAACAGTGTCATACTGTATGCAAATGGCAATGCTGTTGATAACTGCTGCAGAAGTAAAATAATTCTCATTTCAGAACATCTGTTTCCCTTAAAACCACTGAGTTCTGGTCAAAAATTAGTGTACTGATTATATGGGTCTGATGGGAAGCTGAGCTGGAGGGCCCCAATCTTCCTTTTGCTGTTCAAAGTTTTAGCAGTGTAAAAATTTCATACATGAGATTTTTTGATGCTGAAGTGCAGCTGATGCTGACACACATCTCCCATCATTTGTATGGCTTGGCAGTAGTTACTTGTTGGGTTTTCCCCATTTCTGAATTCAGCTTTGTGGTCTCCTTTTCTCTCTTGCAGCCTCCTGCAAGGGACACTCTGCAGTTTTCTATGCAAAGTTTCTTCTCTCACACATTTGGTTGTGCTGTTCCCTCTGTTTATCCATGGACATTCTGGCATATTTCTGTCATAAAACAAAGGGTTATGCAAAGGAAAAAGAAGATAATAGCTATGAGGAAGACTTAATGTTTTTCCAAAACAGAGTATTTTTCTGCGATGCCCTACAGTTTTTTAGCAGTCTGAAGTTTTAGTCGGGCTTAAGTATTGCTTTATGACCTAAATCCTATTCTGGGTTTGTGTCCAGTTGCGTTCCCACAAACTTCCTGTGTGACCCTGCATCAGGCATTTCATTACTTTGTCCCACAGTTCCACTTGTGAAGCGAGGAGAATAACAACCCTGCAGCAGCCAGATGTTCTGGGGATGGATTCGTGAGTCCTTGTGGGGTAACTGGGTGCTGGGTCACAGAAACGCTTTTGTGCTCCTGCCTCAGATGTCAGGATGTCATCCTGGGCTAATGTTCCTCACGAAATGAATGTCTCTCCAGTTTCAGGTTATTGTGTTGTGGCTTGTGTGCTAATGGATTAATTTCAGATGTTTTCAAGTAGTTGGTTGTTCTCTTTGTTTCCAAAGTAGTCCTAATTTATTTAACAGTACTTGCCATTCAAGTCAACTGATTTTAGACAGATGTTTGTCTCTTGTGTTTCAGTCTAGACATTTATGATTTACAATCTGTAGCCCATCTGGTGAATTGCCATGGGAATATGCTTATTTTCAATGCTTGAAGTATTGCAACATGCTCTTTGCAAGTGTTTTTGCAGTAGCGACTGGTGAGCCAACCATCAGAAAGGGTTTATTTTAGCAAACGACTCTGACTTGTTTGTTCAGATTAGGACAGGAAAATTTCTGTTCAAAACAACAACAAAAAATGTTCCACTCCCAAATTTTGCCTGTAAATTGAAACTCTAGAGTGATAGATATGTGGGTCTAGTTTAAAAAAGAAACAAAACCCACCAGGGAGTGTTGAAGAACAGCAAGAGACCTGAAGAATCCCCCTTGTCCGACTCAATTCTCTGTGGCTGAGCAAGTGTACTTGTCTAACCTTTTTGAAAGACTTCAGTGAACTTAAATTTCTCATAATTTGTAAATTGAAATGTTGTCACTGCAGAGTGGGGTCACTGGTGTGGGACAGCCATATGCTCTGGGACTGTGTTCTTGTCCCCAGGTACTTTCTCCTTCCCTTCCAGCCCCATGGCAGGAGGAGAACTGTGGATGTGCCAGGCTGCTAAAAAGCCTGGACCTTGTCTGGACCCTTCTCTGCTTGTTAAATTAGTGAAGTGTGGTGAGCCCCAAACCCAAGGTGCAGGATGGCAAGTGAGGAGTGGGACAGCTCTTCATGCTCTCAGGATGAGCATCTCCTAATTCAAACCACTTCATTTATGAAACAGCAAATGCTTGATGCTTGAAATGTTAATTCATAGTTCTGTGGTGGACAGAAGTGTGTATTTAACCTGACTTCCTCTCAGAATTCAGCTGAAGTAGTGCTGCTGTAATACTGTGGTAGCTTCGGACAGGGCATGTTCGGGACAAATGATAGCTTTTAGTTAATTTCCTGTTTTTACAGGTTACTGCATTATTCTAGAACATGCCCCAAAACCAGAATACAACATCTGGGAGACACACATTGCAAACCAGCACGCTGCTGGGTAGGAATCTGGTGGTTCTGACATGAAAGCTCGGGGTGCTGTTGTTGAGCTGCAGGTTGGACGTGCTGGAGCCTCCCGCTGTGTGCAGCAGGTCCAGCAGCAAACACCGGCAACGCAGTCGCCTTTCAGGAGGCTCCAGGGTAAACAGCAAAGGTGCTGCCGTGTAAATAAGCCAGAAAATGCTCCAGGGGCTGATGCTGGATGCGTTTTTTGGCAGAGATTTCTCAGCAGTTTGATTGGATTTTGGTGGAGTGAGTTGTCTGCACATGTTGAAAGCATCAGTCAAACCCAGACTGGAGCTGGTGCTGGTGCTGTCGGGTCTGTGGCTGCAGAGTCCCAGGGCTGAACGTGTCATTGGAGTGTTTGGGGTTTGCAGTTTGGTGTTACTGAAACTCTGAGGCACCAATGTGTTTTTTTATAGCTTGCATCGGTTTGGCATCTTATTTTTAATTGTATTTATGGCAAACTGACTTGACAGTCCGTGAGAGTGAGTAAAGAACTGTTTATTTGTAACCTCTCCTAATCTTGTCCTGGGATTTAGTAAAAAAAACGTGAAGTGGTCATAGAAGTCACAAAGGAGTTCAAGAAGTGTGTGTTACCTGCATCAAAAGTGCTTCAATCTCCACTGTCAAACTCTGTGTTTGCGTGTGTTTAAGGTGACTGCTCAGGGGTTAAGCCAAGCACCTGCAGGATTTCTCAGGCTGATATTTATTTTCTTTTGGATGTTCCATTTGCATTTAAATAGTCATTTGTTGCGGGATCCAAGATGATTTGAATTTCATGGAGCATTTTCTGTTAAACTTGAAGGTTTTGGGAATGTTTTTGTACTCTTCAAAGGTGAAGGAATTACTTCATACTACTAAACTGTGATCTGAATAGAAAACAACCAGCTGAGGTGTCAGAATGTGAATGGGCGTGTGGCAGGCATCCTACTATTCACATCTTGGAGTGTAGATGAGGTCATCTTAAAAATACTGACAAATCTGTAGAGATAAGCAGGATAAAATTCTGCCTGCTGCCTATTTCAGGTATGAGCTAGTGCTTTAGGATGGCCAAGTGCTGGACAGGTTTCTTAGCATTTATCAAAGCACAGGGTTATTGGTAGCATTATTTTAGCACTTTTCACTGCCCTGCTGGTTGAATGCAGCATGAGTGGGACATTTTCTGCCATTTCAGAGTCCTCCAAATATATTTTTTAAAGCTGTCATCCCTTCAAGCACTTAATATTGTTAAAGCTGCTCCTTTTCTCTCTAATGTGGAGCTGCTTTAATCTACAAATTCATGCTGAACTAAGGACAAAGTATTTAGCTCTTGATCAGCATCAGATTTGAGGCCCTGTGTCCTGGGAGTTGACTCTGCTTTGTCCTGTACGTGAGCAGAGTTAAGTTAGTGGCTGAATTAGCTCTTGTCTAGGTGAGAGTGCAGTTCAAAATTGCAGTGATACGTGTGTGTGAAGGTCTTTACATCCTGCTTTAAAGGTTTTGATGAAATGCTCTGATATCCTCATGTTTTCTTGTGCTAACAAAGAGTTTTAGGCTGTGGCCAAAAGGCTGGGGAAAATGCTCACCACAGCTCTGCTGTGGAGGAAGGAAGATGAATGGAAGGATCCAGGGTTTTGGGGGGGTTTTTTTCTCTTTTCCTTGTCATCACCTTGTTTAGTCCATAAGCTGCTTTGAGAATAACCAAGTGGAGGGAGAAGACACGTGTGCCTGACAGGGAGCCTGTTTGTGCTTGTTTCATTGAGGAAATTGTTCCGGAACAGCTGCTCATCCATGTGAAAATGCAAACCCTTGGGTCCCAGCCAAGGTCAGCAAGCCCTGGGTCATTTGTTTTAGCAAAGCAGACCAATTTGCCCTTTAATTATCTCTCCTTTTCATTCTGTCACACCTCTTGCTCCATAGATTTATTTCCTGAGAAGCACCACATGTGAAAGATGTGATACCAGTTTTGTTGTGCATCAGGAAGAGGCAGAATAATTCTTCCTGGGTTAATTTTAACTGTTAAACTTTAATGCATTTTCCTCCCTGGATTTAATTTTTCACTTAGCTAGTTAAGAGGGTTCTTGTTATTAAAATGTGCAAGATTCTTAACTTTCAAACTCAAATTGTAAAGTCACTAAATTTCATATTGTTCCTCTGCTAGTGCAGATATTGTGGTGTGAAATGGTAAATTGGTATGTGTTTGTTGGAAACAGGGCTGAAAAATTCCTGAGCTTCAGGAAATTTCCAGTCACTGCTCTCAGAATGGGAACTTAGTAACAAAGCCTGGTAGAGTTTGGTGACTGCAAAACAATCACTAGAAACACTATGTAAAACATATGCCCATGTGCTGGAGCTGGATGTGAGAAATATTCTAAAAGGGACATAAAGTAAGAAAAGCAATGCTTTCTAAGCACTCATGAAAATGGTGTGGTAAAATGACTTCTTTGCCCTATGTAATGTGGAAAGAGAGAAATGAGAAAGGAGTGTTGCTGTAGCTGGAGGAGCTGAAATGCCAGATTCTGGCTTGTCTAATTAAAGGAAAGAAAGCTGATTAAAGTGATCTTTAATGCATGCATTAAAGGTCACTAGGGAACAAGGAAAAAAGCATACTCATTCCAAAACTGGTTTTGTAGAAGAATTTTGAAAGTGTCATGGGTTGCAACCCAGGCTATAATTAGCCTTGAAAATCTTGGGACAGAAGTTTCTCAAGTACATTGTGACATTATTCTAAAAGGAATAAAAATGACCTGAAGAACTGTCAATCTCTGCTTGACAGGAACATCCTCTTGGCTGGGCAAATGGGAGACAGGAGGTGGAAGGGAGCCGTGTTTTGATGTGCAGTAAAATCACTCAATAAAGCATGGCACAAGAAGGAATAGAATGATTGTTGTCACTTCTGTTAGACTGAGCATGCAAGTGTTTTTTAAAAAGGCAATAGATTTGCAAAACTTTGTTATATAAAATGGTTAAAATAATCAGCTTTAATGCCATCAGAGGGGTGACAGAGTGACACAGAGGAATAGGTGTCTGGGAGGAGGAGGAAAGGCTCAGACTGGGGTGTCGAGCTGTTAATTAGTTCTGCCACTGTATGACACTGAGTTGCTTCTTTTACTTATTCAAAGTTCTACTCTGTTGAATATTAACATGTTAGAAATAGGAAAGCTGTGCTCTGCCAGCTGGGGACAGGCTGGTGGACATTGGTGCCTCCAGCCTGGTGGCTTCTGCTTCTCCTCTTCTTCCAGAGGAGGGGGAACAATTTCCTTGCACCTGCATTTTGGCCAGGGCAGCCCTCCAGCAGCCAGAGATGTGCTGTATTCCCGGGAAAGCAGCTCGGGGTGGAATTTGGCCCCTGGCTCTGTCAGCAGAGGTGGCCAAGCTCTGCTGGCTCAGTTTCATTAGGAACTCAGGAGAAAATCTGTGTTTGTTAACAGGTTTGAAAAGTGCTCCAGCGAGCTCACTTCAGTGTGCAGCATCTCTGAAAGAATGATGGACGTTTTCTCCTTCAAAGTAAACTTTGTATTGAGCCACGAGCTTCAATTAAAACCTGCAAAGTTGTGATTCCCAAGAGTATACATTGCTTACATCCATCCTGTAAATACAGGCAGCTGAGGAACATCCTCTAAAATTCTGCTTTCTGACAGGTCAAAACCTGTTATAAAAACATTTGAAATAACCAAAAATACTAAAAAAACCCCAACCCCCAAACCAACCAAACAAAACTCAAGCCAAACAAAAGATATGGTTTTGTTTTAGTGTTAATTAGGGAAGGGTTTGACAGCAAGAAGAATCTTTAATAATTGCTGGGACTCATTGAGCTGGAGTGGGGGTCTTTATTTTACTACCACTTGAAGTTGTTTTGATACCATTGATGAGAGGAATGCAATAATGTGTGCTAAAGTCATTTGGCTAACCCTGAAATCAAAGCACTGGAAACCAAATCTAGCTGCAAATCACCAGGCTTGTCAGTCTTTTAAAACCTGTTATCCAAATGACTTTAACAGTTTGTGGGTCATATGCAAGGTTAAGACTCATCTTGCACGGTGCACGTTTTGATGATAAAACACAATATTACCTTTTTTTTTTTATTGGAGTGGAAGTGTTACAGTCAACAGTATCAGTGTGGGAGTTTGGTTTCTTCCTGCAAGATCACTGCTCCATATGAGCAGTTGGCACAAGGTTTGGAAGGACAGATACCAGGCACGTCGAGCAGAGTGCTGCTTATTTGTTCAATATATCTGCTTTCTTTGTAGAAACTCCAAAACTGTTCATTTTTAAGTTTATTTCCAATTCAGAATAGCTATTTTTAAGAATGACTGGCCAGTACAATTGTAAGAAGTTTTGGTGAGGGGCTGGAACAGGTTATGCATAAAGCTTCATTCTATTGTAACATTTATGTGCAATATTTAAATTATTGTCTATTTAAATGGTGAACTCAGGATTTTAAAATTTATATCAACAATTTTTCTTCCAGTTTTTTGGGTTTGAGAAATCACTGACAAGGAATGTGTCGCATAACTGCTAATAATTAATTTTACCTATTCTCAAGCATCTTGTGTCCAGAAGAACAGCTCTTGATAATCCAATGTGGATTAAATCTGCCAAAAAAAATCATAGGGTATTCCCAATATCGGCCTTTATATTTTATGTACTGTCCTGCTTACTGTGGAGGAAAATTTGGCAGTGTGTACAGACCAGAGTAGATTCAGAGAGAAATAAAAAACTATATTCCTCAAAAGGAGTTTGCAGGGATTTTTTTTTTTTTTTTTTTTTTTTTGATAGGGAAAGCAGATTTATTCAAACAGTATTTCTGTGACATTCTTTCTGAACCAATTGTCACTTCATATTTTTGATGGATTTAAATAAAGGCATTTAGATGGCAGCTCCTTCCCAATAATCACTTACTGCTCAGGCTGACTTTTTTCCATTGACACTAAAATTGTTGGCTCTCTGGGGAGACAAATATTGTTGTGAGTGCCATAGGTTAAGAGAGAAATCCATATGAGCTGAATAATAAATAGTAATAACTTTTTTCCCCCCCTTACTGGGCCTGTAGGGTAGGTAAAGTTCCCCACATAGTTAAGTGTAGGAAAATATGAAGTCCAGCAAAACCAGATCCAAAATATTTAAGCTTCAGAGTTCCCATTTGCCTTATACCCTTGATGGTGTTTTACCATATTTGAAATGTAGCTGTGAGTAGTAAAAGCTGTCGGTGCTGGTTAGGCAGTAAATAACTGGATAGAGAAAACAAACCAAGATAAGAGGAGGTAAAAATAACTCGGATGGATTCCTGCGTGTAACTTGGATTTTGGGAGGTGGGAAGTTCTGCTGATTGTACCAGAAGCAGCCTGAGGAGTATAAAAATGCAGATGGGTAGGGAATGGCTGCTAATTTAAGGTTTTGCTGATATCAGACAACAGACTGTGACTCAGTTTGTTGTTGGAGATTTTATTAGATTAGTCTAAATTTTAGGAGCAGTCACTCCTACAGGCCATTGCCTCCCATCTGTGCCTGAAGTGCTTCATATGTTTTAGTGTTCAGCTTCCTTCCCTAGAACATGATATGGTTTGGAGATGCTGGATGGCTTCTCCATCAGAGGTGATGGAATTACCTTTTGTGTTGTCAGTCAAAGCTGAAATTCAGTTTGCAGTGACAAGGAGCTCCTCTCAACAGTTTGAGCATGGGGGCAAATGGGCTAATTAACAGTTCAGTGTCAGATTTTAATATGTAATAAGGAAGGAATGAAATTAATTTTTCTTTTCCAAGCAGTAAGCTCTGATTGCAAACATCTGTCTGATGTTTGGGGGGTTCATTTTACTGACTGCTCCGTGTGGTGTTCCCAGAGTTAATGGGTGAATCAATGAGCAGTTGAGAGAACTATTTCCATTTTATCTAGACACTTTCTTTTAGCTCTGAGGCTCCATTTCCAGAAGCACAGTGGTTATGGCACTTGCTTTGTTGTACTTGTACTCAGTGCCTCAAAATGGAACTTGCATGTTCAGGGCTGGATTTCAGAGTGGAAACCATAAGCTTCTTGCTTGTATAACCACATTCCAAGGTTAGTCTGAATAGCTGAGATAATGAATTTGGTCTTTGTGCATTCTTAAATAGATAGATAGTTTTTCACATATGTGACTTTTTTTTTTTTTTGCTACAATTGGACGCTTTCCTTGGGAGCTGCCTAATTCCAGGCTGCACAGTTTCTGCTTTGTTCCCTGCTCCTATGCCTTCAACAAGAATAACTTAACCAGAGTTCAATATGGGAACTGTGGGCTGCTAAAGGACATATTGTGTTACTGCTTAATGCTGTATAAGTTGATCAGTGGGTAGTAGAAAGTCTATGTTCTAGCTGTTCTATGATGAAAATATTATTTCAGCAGAATATATGGTAAAGTCATTGAACAATGATCTTATTCTCAGAATGATGGCACAAGGTATTTTCCATATACCAGAAGTTAGTGGAGCTGCTCATTTTGTTATTGCAGGCTTCAAAAATAAAGCTATTTTTAACCTTTTCTAAGCAATTATGCTATTTCTTTAACTGCAAAAACTGATATCTTATTACTCTCTTTCTATTAGGACCAGCAGAGGTTCCCATGATGTCACCCAACGGATCCATTCCCCCTATTCATGTGCCTCCTGGTTATATCTCACAGGTATGCTTCTTGAAGAATTAAAATGGATGTGAAAGCAAAAGCTTTGATCCTCATAGAGAAGACTGCTTGGTTGAAGTTTAATTTAAAAGTTTTAATGAAAATGGTAATGCACATTTTCATGCTCGTGCTCTTTAGTGCTAGTACACCCACATTCGCACAAGTGCCCAGGGATGTGCACCTTCACACACTGATATTTGCAGTAGATTGGGGTTTGAGAAGAAGCAAAAGCTCTGCACACAGACTCAGCCTATACGTGCAACTTGTGTTGTTTGTGAGAGGGAGAGAAGTTGGGTAATGCCTCAAGTTCTTGTGTGAGAGTCAGGAGGGGTAGGAGACCGTGGAAGTGAGAGAAGAAGCCACTGTAGCTGTAAAATATGCTGTTGATCCTCAGTATCTTCCCAGCAGAAATCCTGCAGCATACCAAGAACTGGGGGTTTTGGTGTGTTTTCAAGAATAAATGTGATTAAACTATCTATTTATGGAAAAAAATGGAAAAGGTTTCGCAAAGCTGTTAGGTTTTGGAACTGCTGCTCTTCTCTGTAAATAACCCCAGATTACCAGATTGTTCCTTCCATCTTCTGCAAAGCTTAGACTCTTTCTGAGGTAAGGAAAAAAAATCAAAGATCAAACCAAAAGATTGATGTAAGGCATAACAGCTGTGAACAATGCAATAAATCCAATAATTTCACCGTTTTCATTGAGACCTGGACCAAAAGCTTCCTTAAAAGTATACAAAGCATTTCAAATTTCCTTGATGAATAGCATAAGACCTTTTGATAGATACAGTTTGGCATCTTGTTAAGCAGAAAATAGATGATGTCCTGGAGTCTCTTGCCCTCCCCAAGAAACATGTGAGCTTGTGTAATTCTGAAAAATTGTGGATGGCGTCATACTTAAATCCCACAAAATACTGCAATCATTCTGTGGTATTTTGACTTCTGAACAGAGTGAAAACATGCTTCAAGTTGGGGGGAGTTTGTTAGCCAGCCCAGGAGAGAGGGCAGGATGTCAGGGTGGTCCTCCTGCTCCTCAGCCCTCCCAAGGGGAGTGGCTGGAGTTTTGAGACAGCATTTGCTGCTTTAATGCTCCTCATGGGCTCAGCTAATTTAATAAACTGGCCCATATCATGCAGAAGTTGATCTAAAGATTTATTCCTTCTTTGAAATAACTTTTACACCTTTTTAATATTAAAATGTTTATGCCTCTCCACCTCTGTGCTGAGATAAATGGCTGGGGATAATTGGAATGCTTTCCAAACCAGAGGGATGAAAGTATTCCAGCTCTATCTCTGTCTGAGCCCAGTTCTTCTGTAGAGCTTTTTGTGGGGCACCGTAATAATTCCACTAAAGAAGCTTTTAAGTAGTTTCTTAACCAGAAAAAATCCAACCAAAACCCCTCTTCTGAAGCAGTTTTTCCAGGGAGCTGGAAATATGTTGTAAAGTTTTAGGGGGAAACTCCGCTTTTCTGCAGTGGAATGTGTGTTCTGCTCTGTGGTGAGTGAGCCTCTGGCTTTCAGACTGCTTCATATTAAATAGTAGTTGAAAGTCTGTAGTAATGAAATTAGCTCTTTGTTGTAATAAATGTCTCTGCCTTATTTGCTCTTGCTTTTGTCTATTGCTTAGTAGTTAAACCCAGTCTTTTATGATAAACAATTAGAGCACAATTTAAATTTAACATGTCAAGGGAAAGGCCATAAAGCAAATGATTGCACTCTGGGATATGAATCAAAATATATTTGATTTTTGGGTTGATTTGTCCCCAAAGTGTACATCTCAGAGTCAGGCAGAAAGCAATACCTCTGCTGAGAAATAACAGTGCCTGTTAAAAAAAAGGCATGAAATCTTATTTCCATTTTGTTCTGCCAGGCCTGTGTGAGCTGTACTAGCCCTGAATATTACATGAGTTATCGAATGATTGCTGGATTAACGGGGTGCTTCATCACCTCTTTGGAAAAATTGGCAAGAAGATGTGAGCCCTGCAAGGTCAGCCCCACTGGAAGCAGCACAAACACAGACTCAGTTTCTAGACTTCAAGGACCACGTTAATAATTGTGACTAGAAGCTGGGTTTGTTGATGTTAAGGAGATGTTCCCAATGATGAGGCTTAGCCAGGGCAGGAAATGATCCAGGAAAATAATAGAAAACAAATACACACCAGCAGTTCAAATCTTTCATGCTATGGTTTTGCCCTCAAAAGACCAGATCTTCAAAGAGCCAGTATTTTGCATTATCTTTTCAGCAGCCAAACCTCTGTGCACCTCTGGCAGATACGAGTTATCAGATCAGGGTTCATGTCCCTGCAATTCTTTTTGGGCTAAGGGTTAGTTAAATATAGACAAGAGAAGTTCTTTCTGTGCTCTTGGTGGATGATAGCTCTGTGTTGAAAGCTGATTGTGGAAGGTGACATGGCAGAGAAATCTGCATTAAATGTGATGTCAACAATTTTGACTTCAACTGTCAAGTGAGATTAAGGATTTGGAAGCCAAGGTGTTAAATTTGGGGACATCCTTATGGGGGGGGTTGTTCCTGCTCTTTAGTGTGTGTCTGGGAGGAGAGAAGAAGGGTTTGAAGTCTTCTAATCAGAACTAGAAAAATGAAAATATCACAAGACAGGATTGTTAACTTGTTTAGTGCTACTGGCTGAGGACTTCTCTCTCTGAAATAAATCTGGACCAATTCCACTCAAATTTGAGAAGTTACTTTTCTGTAGTTGGGCATAAAAATTTGGCATGAAACTCCCACTTTTGATTTTATTTACAGGTTTGTTAATATGAGATCTCTGCCACAGATATTTTAAGACTAAATGACAAATTTACTGGTTGGACCATGAGGTGCACATGTGTTGAAAAGAGTCCTTTGGCCATGGGGTTTCTAAGGACTGAACTGTTCCATTTGAGCCATGGTCCTGCAGTTCAATATCCCTGCACCAAGCACATGGCTTTTGCAGAACTAAAGCAGAGCTTTAGAAAGAGGAATGTCTTTAAATGACATTTAAAATGGTAGAAAATCAGGCTTTTGGTCCTGGGTACATCCTGTCCCTAAGAGAGATGTTCTTCTCCAAAAGCATGTTTGGCTAGCATCAGGTTTTAGTGACAAACTCCTTGTTTTTGTGTGGCTCCCTGCTCACAGAGCTGCTCTGGGTGTTCTGTAGACTGCAACTGAGGCATCCTTTAACAGGATGATCCTCATTAAAGCTTTGGCCACAAGGAAGGTTGTGCAGATCTCAAATGGAGCAAGCCATGAAGTGATGAAGCTTTTGAGTTCATGGGCACTGGTCCTGAAGAACTCTGCAGTTCTAGATTTAAAGTACCCCAACGCGCTTGCCAGCATTCTGGATATTTATCTGTCTGTTTTCCACGTGGAAGGTATAGATTTAATTTGGTGTTTGATTTAATACTGATGGATTCTAAAGATAGTGATGCAAACTTGCCACAACTGGTGTGAACTCGGATTGGCATCTTTGAGAAATTAAATGAATAAATAAAATGTTGACATCCAAGTGCCTCATGGATGAGCTCATTCTGTGCTGGTTTTGGGTACAGATTGATTTATGAATGAAGTTTCAAATTAGTTTATGAAATTTGTGAAGTATTGGTTGTGATCCACCCAGTGGCCACGTCCTTGCTGAATCTAGCACATTAAATTTAAGTGAAATAAAGGTTGTTCGGGATTTTTTTTTTGAAAAGCAAGTGGAAATTACTTGCATATTGCCACAATAAACTCATACGGTAATGAGGGTGGTTGTGTTGCTTTAACTGGAGCTCACAAAATACAGATACAATTTACCTGTGCACAATTAACATGCCTTTTTCCTTAGAGTGTAATACTAAATTTAAGTGGAGAAAAATGAGACAACATGGAGCAGTGTGATGTACTTTGAATACGTGAATTATCTCTAGTTACTACAGTGATAGCAGCATTGGAAAACAAAAAACATTTTAAATGGCATTCCCAAAATTTAGCAACCAATGGGGGAGGCAGTTTTATTGTGTATGAGTAATGACTGCCCCGAAAGATCATCACCTACCTCACATAGTAATTAAGCTCCTTAAAATATGGGAAAAAAACCCACACAGAACTATGCTATAATAGTATTGTTATTGAGGTGGTATGCCACTTACACCAGCAAGCATAAAAAATACCAGCAAAAGACAATTTACCTACTAACTGTTTGAAAAAACCTCGCAAAATAATTAAAGTTTATCTCTAGATGCCAGATGACCAGAGATATTTGTGTTCTCTAAATATAAAGTGCTAAAATTAGTAATAGCAATTACTTTTAATATTCCAGCTGCATCTAGAGACCTCAACAGGGATTAGGATTTTGTTGCTTCTTGGCACTGAAGCAGAGATAGTTTAGCAGTGTGTTTCCAGATGAATTTATGATTTTTGTGACAAATGGCTTTAAGCAGATACAAAGAATTGCAGATTTCTTCTTAAAATAGCAAAGTTGAACGTCTCTGCTAAGTTATGTTTTTTTCATTAATGGATCAAAACTGATTTTCTCAATCTTTGATGAACTGAGTGTTGTCTCCCAGAATGGCACTACTGCAATCTACTCACTGCAGGTTTTACAGATCAAGGGATATCTCCAGTCTTTATAGCTGCCTAATGCATGCAATACATAATGAATCAGTTCACCAACTTTAATTTGTTAAGGACAGAATAGTGTACTTAAAGCTTCAGAAATGTACATGTATATCAAGAATTCCTAGTTGAGAGAGAAAATGCCCTGTAGGATTGTGAAATAAAGTGGGTTTTGCAAGGTCCCCTGTGTTTTTGTGTTCATTTGCACATGGAATAACAAGAATGCTGTCAGTGATCACAGCCTGGGAGGAAACAAATAAAAGATATTAGTGTTTTGGCTTTTCAGCTAAAGTAATTTGGAAGGCTGGCTCATCCTTTGAGTTGGACTTGTTGCTGGTTGTAGGTTCCTCCCAACTGGAATTTTCTACTCTATCCCCTCATCTCTGGCTTCTCTCAGTCCTGTTGATATTTTATAGCTTCATCTAGCAGGGTAATTTCATCAGAAAGGTCTTTGACAGGACTCTGAGCTTTCTTCCCTTCTTTATAGATGGTAGTTCAGGAAGCTGAATCCTAATAATTTTAAATGTGGTTTACATTATGTGCTGCTCAGCGTACAAGCTTTCTGTCTAAATCTGTTCCTTAATATATTCATCTTTCAGCAGAGCACAAAAGGCACATGTAGCTGGTCTAGATGCAGAGATAAGAGCTTGTACCTGCCTGGAAGGCTGCAGTTGGCTTTGAGGCTTGGACTAGTTAAAGCCTCGATGAAAACCTCTCACATCAGGATGTAGGAACTTGCTCTCTCAATTAAGTTACAGCCTAATCCGAGTCTGAGAGTTAAATCCAACATTTCTGTGCACAGTCCTAGATAAGCAGTTCTGGTGTTCAAATATGTGCTAAATGGAAAGGGATTTCCCTCTTTTCCAGGTTTCAGAGTGCAGGTTTGAGACCTGGCAGCAGGATAAGAGATGCTGTGGAGTAGAAGCAGTAGAAGAGATGGGAAGCCTGAAAATGCAGCAGTTGAAAGGATGTGATTGTCTAAATCTCTGAGGTTCAGCTGTCTTTTGAGGACTCTGAAAAGTGTGTGAAATTTAAAGCTGGCAGGTGACAAGTTGCTAGTGGAAGTTGTAAATTTTGAGGGTAGAATCAAGTATATTAAGCCAAACAATTGCTATTTTGGTTACTCAGCAAGCAATGCATTTTTAATGTGATATGTTACAAGTGAATGAATTAACTTTCTATAGAAAATTTTCTCCTGTAGAGGCCAACTAAGCCACAGAAATTATCCTGTCACATCCCATAGCAAACAGGCATAAATACACATAACCTGAGAGCACTCATGGCCTGGGGGAGGAATTGGGGCAGCAAATCCTGGGTGAATTTTCCCCTGTGATCCCTTGCTCAGCTGATGCCTGAGGCACAAGCTGGTGTTTGCTGGAGCAGTTCTGCTCAGGGCTGTGGGCATTGCCCCTGGGCAGGGCTGGTCCCGTGCATCAAAGGCAGAAACAGCCTCGTGCCTTTGCTCTGCTTCAGGGTACAGATTTTTCTTTGTGGTTTAGAAACCCTGGGATGTGATGAGAGCCACTGGAGTTTGGGTACCCACAGCAGAGTCTCTTCTGGTGCTGCTGGGGGTGGATAACTCCAGGTGATGCTGTGCTTATCAATTGAGAGTGGCAGCATCTTGCAGCAGGTGCCTTTGGTGCACGTTCACTTATCTTATACGACATATTGATCACAGGTATTGCTCCATCTGTGTGCCATCAGTCAGGTTAGAGAAAATGAGGTTCTTAACAACCCATTGTATGAAATTACATTATGCTTCCTTCATGCTTTTCCACCTCGTGCATGCCTGCACACAGAGTCAAAGGGATAGTACGTCTTACGTGGTTGTATTTTTTAATTTAAGAAATGGCAGAAGTTTTTTGAATGAGCTTCAAGAAAAGCTTGGCTCCTAAGTCTGGATTGAAATTTGGCTGGTTGACCGTTCTCCAGAAATACGACTCTGGAAAAATTATAACCTGAAAAACATTTTTCAGCCTAAGCACATTTCCACCTTCCTACATCTGTTTTTACATGCTTTGACTGTGGCGTTAGGGGCCAAGTTATGCATATCCCAGAGCTGATTTGTGTGGATGTATAGAGCAGCTCTGTAACAGAAACAAACCCTCTGCCCTATGGTTTGTCCTGAGCAGCTACCTGTTTTGAACAGAGCAGCTCCTTTGCAATGTAGGCCAGCACAGCAGGTTCCGGCAGAGTACATGTCTCTGTGCACACACGCAGCCTCCCTGCAGCAGCAGAGCCAGCTGCTTTCCAAAGTGTTGCTCACTCCATACTCAGAGTGCTGTCAAAACCCGTGGTAGAAATTTTATGGGCAGAATTTAAGGTCAGTCCCAATGAGTGTGCTTATTTTGGTGCTTTGTGTTCCTTTTTCAATTGTTTTCCTCCCTAAATGCAGGTTATTTATTCTGTCCCTGACCTACACAGTTATCACCAGCAGCAGTACAGCTCCCAGTGATTAGTGTGGATATCTGAGTCTCCAGGAAAAGCCACATCACCACCGCGGTTATTTCTGCTGATATTAATTTTAGAATTGTGTGTATTCACGAAGCTAAACCCGAGGACCAACTGTTTTCCAGTGGGAGGACAAGCTGTAAACAGGGCTGTTGGAAAGGTGTGCCTGGTTCAGCTGCTGCCTAACGTGCTCCTTTCTCTGCAGGTGATAGAAGACAACACGGGCGTTCGGAGGGTGGTGGTGACGCCGCAGTCTCCGGAGTGTTTCCCTCCCAGCTACCCCTCAGCCATCTCTCCAACCCATCACCTACCCCCCTACCTGGCACACCACCCCCATTTCATCCACAACTCCCACACAGCGTTTTACCCTCCTGTCACTGGACCTGGGGACATGCCACCGCAGTTTTTCCCACAGCATCATCTTCCCCCGACAATATATGGAGAGCAAGGTGAGCTGGAGGAAGGGACTGGCCTTTCACACCTGTGTTCAGCAAGCTTTAAGGGCTGGGGGAAGCCAGAGCAGGAATGGAGAAGTTACAAACTGGCTTTGTTTCATGGATGAAGCCTCCCTTAATATCCTGATTGGGGGGCTGTATCTGTCCAGAGTATCCATTTTTATTTTGCCAACAAATACAAAACTGTTTTGGGCATGATATTTTTTAAGGTTCATACTCAAAGTGAAGCACAAAAAGGAAGACTGAACTATAGAAAAAATGAGGAAATACTGTGATTCCTGCAAGCTGACCTGCCTTAGGTTAAGGAGAGAGTCATCCTTGGGGGGGGGGAAGTGGGGATTGTACTTAATGTACATATCTGAAGAGTGACATGATATTTATGATAATTCTCAAACTTTTTTTGGATAGTTTTAGTTCCCAAAGCTTCTACTTCATGTTGCACTTCTCTCCTTAGGCAGCACAACTGACATGATTGTAAAGTCTATTTATACTGGGAAATTAAATTGCATGTAATCAGGGTTGGCAGCTTGAAACCAGCACATCTCAGCTTGTTCTGTCCAGTCAAGCCCTGAGGAAGCAAATGCTAAATTGCTCTGAACTTATTAAGACTTTTTCCAAAAGATCAGTTCTGTCTGGATTTTTTGCTTGAAATCTGTGTCCCTGAAACACAGAGACTGAAAAGGAGGGGGGAAATTATCACCCTAATTGCTGTACTTCATACCCTCATCCAGAGTAAAATTCTATCATCAAAGGAACACAGTTAATAAAAAATAATTGCAAAAAAGGGTTTTCTTTTAAAAAATCTCCATAAAGACCTGGAGTAATTTCATTTGGTGATGACATGGAATTTTGGGTTTCTGGGCAAAGAAACCCTCAATGATTTTTTTTTTGTTGTTTGCTCAGAGTTAACGCGGGTGAACCGTTCCCTTTCAGAAATCATACCACTATACGGGATGTCCAGCTACATCACCAGGGAAGATCAGTACAGCAAACCACAGCACAAAAAACTCAAAGACAGGCAGATTGACCGCCAGAACCGCCTGAACAGCCCTCCCTCCTCCATCTACAAGAGCCATATAGGCAGCTGCACCACGGTGTACAATGGTTATGCCAAGAGCCACAACGGGGCCAGCAGCGGCGGCGGGGGAGCCCCGGCCCTCAAGAAACCCGAGCGCAGAGCAAGGAGCAGCCCAAAGTCAAACGAGCAAGACCCACATGGTAAAAAAAGAGGGTTTCATTTATTTTTAATTGCTTTTTATTGCACCTTTCCAGCTGGTGGCCTCCTCTGTATGGATCCAGTGGCCGTGCCAAGAAACGCTCCCGCCCGCGCGTAAAGGCGACGTTAATACAGTGTGAACTTAAATACAAATGCTGGGCTTGCTAGGCTGTGTTTGTTCTGTAAGGTGAGCCCAGTGCCTCCCCATCTTTCGTGACTACTCCCTTGGTAGATGAAGCATCATTCTCTTTTTATCTGTTGGAAGCAGGAATGCGTTTTATGGGCGAGGTCTTGGTTTTATTTTGCTTTTTGGAGAGGCATCTTGGCACTTCGCAAAAGTCTTCATGGGCAATTGAGCTATAATCAAAATCTGACAACTAGGAACCACTGTTTTGCATATCCTAGGTCAACCTGGTAAAGTTACTAGAAAGTTTAGAGGCAATGAAAAACCAAGGGTTTTTTTAATGTGAAAGTAAGATGAGTTGAAAACTCAGAAAACTGAGAAGAAATTTCTTAATGTTAGCCATTGGAAATAGTGGTCAAGTAAGTCTGGCTACTTTTGAAATTATTCAGCATTTTCAGAGACCTGCCATTTAATAATGTAAAACTTCAGATGAACAATATAATATTTTACTGTAATCAAATCTCACTTATCACAACCCATTCTGCACACAGCCATTTCTACCTAAATTTAGTTTAGTAACTTATTATAGTCCCTTCTACCTACCTGCCTTTTTTTTCTCTGCTGTCTCTTTGCTGAATGCTACAGCAGCAGCTGCCTGAAGAATATTTGATGTAGTAACCACAGCAGCACGTCCAGGCTATTCATAATGTAGCACACTCTGAAATCTCTTCAGTTACTTTATGCATATAACATAGGTTTTCCATTATCTATCTACAGTTTATATTTATATGGCTCTGTACTTTTCCACGTGAGATACATAACTGAAAGAAATAGTTTGGCTATTGATATAGTTAATTTTCCTAAGGTGGGGGGGAGATGCTGCTGGCACGGTGAGGAATGAGGACTTGCAGACATGCTTCAGGGTCTTTAGAATTAGCAAGGAGCTGTAATGGGAATGCTGTAATCCAAGAAAATGAATCACTGCATTAGACTTTCTAGTTATTTCTTGCCAGTCAGCTTATGTGAACTTTAGTATTCTTATTTATGTTTAGGTGTTTATCTGAGGTGGAATACTGGAGGTATTTGAAGCCACGTGTGAGAAAGACCTAGAAAAAAGTATAGTCTTATAACATAGGTTCAGTGATTACTGAGTCAGCCTGGCTGATGACTTCTGAAATAATCTAGAAATAATTTAAAAGCATCTTGTCTAAGGGTTTCCTGCAACTTGTGTGTGTGTTTGATTTGTTGCCTTGGACTGCTCTGCTGTGCTGCAGCTGAAGAGCACGAGGGCTTCTAAAATGCCAAGAAAATCAGTGCACTCAAGGCTATGGCACGTCCAGTCTTGTCAGACTGGGAACGGGAAGGGATGGAGTCCCTAACAGGAGGCTGTGCAAATCAGCATCCCTTGTCCCACCCTCCTGCCTTTTAAAATTAGGTTCAGCATCTGCACCCGGAGGTGGCAGCCCAGGAGTTGCATCGACTGCTCTGCAGCAAGTCCATGGTCAAAGCAGGAAGAGAGGAATTTTTTGCATATTAAAAGAAGAAAAAAGATAACTGTGGGCTCAAATGTGCAGTTTCTGACATCAGTGTCTTTAATTAGAGTCATACATGTAAACTTAGATGTAAATTTCTGCAGAAAGGTCACAGAGTTTTCTAAAAAGCTCTCGTCAAGCAGCTCACTAAAATAAGTTCTCACTTGATATTTACAAGCTTGTAATCATATCTGCTGCTTTACATTTACCTTCTCTGTTTCTTTTTTAATTGATTGGGGATCTATTGGTGAATACCTGACTAACCTGGCCATACAGATAATTTAGGGTGAGAGTTAACAGCAGTCTGGGCACAGTTGCTAATTTGATGTGTGGTGCTAAGATGACAATATTTAGAATAGCTGGAAAAAATTATTGTGTCAGAAGCAACAAGTAGCAAAGGGGTTTAAACTTGCAGGTTTTGTGGATGTGAGGTTGTTCAAGCCTGCTAATGGTTAAAAGCTTAATGGTTCTGTGTGGCTGCTTCCAAAAATGCAGAATAGCCTGGAAAACCTATTTTTAGATACATAAATATATAAAACAGTGTATATATATGTATAAAATTTGTGGAGAAATCTTTATTTAGAAAACCACTTAACCAGAAAACTCTTTAAGAGGCAAGTAGGAATGTATGCATTTGCAGAAAAACTTGGAATAAGGTGAAGGAGAGCTGGAGCTGGGGGCTTTGTTTGCGTAAACTTTTTAATTGGGATTGTGGTATGCTCGACAGCCTATCATTTCCTATCTGGCTGTGGGGTGTGTGTGCTCCTGCAGGGGAACTGGCTGCTTCTGGGTGTTTGGATGATGGAGCAGTCCCAGGATCCAGCTGCTGGCAAGAGAGGGGCTTTAGGAGCCCCGGACACAGCTGGAGCAGGCACTCGCACAGCCTGAGCTCTGGTTGCTGCAGAGAACAGGCTGTGTCAGCACTCGGTGCTACAGCCTGACAGTGATTGCTGCCCCCAGGGACTGGGCTGTCTGAGGCAAAGTTTGGGAGCTGCCTCAGTGCTGGAAGTGAGGGTGGGAGCTTGCCAGGGGCACCTCTCCCAGCAAGCCCAGCTGCTCTGAGCTGATGCTCTGAGAGGCATTTGGAGTGTCTGCTGTAATCAGCAGGGAAAGACAGGGACATTGGTGACAGGAGAGATGGGAGTTTCTGTTCTGGGATCTGCTGCCCCTGTGCTTAAGATGATGCCTGCCCTGCTCCTTGTTTCTTGGGAGTGATTTCTCTGAGGGGTGTGTTGCTCCTTCCTGAGCACAGCCCCTGTGCTGTGACTGAGGTCATCACAGTGCTGCAGGAAAAATCAGAGGGCTGGAACACCTTCCTTGTCAACACAGCTGAGAGGGTTGAGCCTGGAGAAGGGGGAGACCTCAGAGCCCCTAAAGAGGTTACAAGAGAGCTGGAGAGGGGCTTTTGACAGGGGTATAGAGTGACAGGACAGGGTGAATGGCTTTAAGTTTAAATAGATAGATGGGATACTGGGAAGGAATTTTTCCCTGTGAGGGTGGGGAGGCCCTGGCACAGGGTGCCCAGAGAAGCTTTGGCTGCCCCTGGATCCCTGGAAGTGTCCAGGACCACACTGGATGGGTGTGGGAGCAGCCTGGTCTAGTGGAAGGTGTCCCTGCCCATGGTAGGGGCTGGAATGAGATGATCTTTAGGGTCCAACCCAAACCATTCTGGGATCATGTGAATAATATTGAAGAAATCTAGTGTACAGCGCAAGGACAACTCGTCCCTTTTCCCTGAAAAATCACAGTACATGGGATATTTAACTTAAAAATCTAGTTTTCAATTCAGATCTATTCTCATTTCATGTATTAGGCCCATGAAATTTCATTAAGTGCTCAGGGACTATTCTGCCACGTATCAATAACTTTCAGCTTCCTTCCAATATTAAAGGAAGGAAGGGTTCCCCAAAAATCTGCTTCACCACTGGTAGAAGAAATGGTGTGAGAAGTCATCAGTCCTGATTATGGTACTGTAATTAAGTAAATTACTCTGGAGTAATTCTGTTCAGTTACCTCTCCAGTTGTAGATCCAGCATGAGCATCTCTCTCTGTGTTCTGTAAATAAAGATAATGTGGTGCTTCTCTATGCACCCTTATCCCAGGCTGGTCCTATAACATACCAACATCCTATTTTTACTAGGACATTTATGGCTTCAGATGGGGAAATAAGTGCAATTCTGAGCTTTTCCATTGACTGCATCGTGCTGTGTTGGGTGGTGCACTTGTAAATAAAGATTTTAAGTTATGTTGGAAATAGGCCGTTTTAAGGCAAAAGGACCAGAAGTTGATGGCTTTTAATTGACTGAAAATTTAGCAATTCTTCTGAGTGTTTCTGGTAGGATGATGGATGGTGTCTTGTGCAGGCAGAAGGCTTGGAGCTGTGATACTGGGATTCTGATTTAAAATCCATACTGGGGCTTTTCCACAGAGCTGTTTTAAAAACTGAATGGCAGAGGAGGGAGCAGGGTTGGGTTTTTTGTGGGCTGGGTTTCTTTTCAAAAAGGAGCCTTGCCATGTAAAAAGAGCTGTAAGAGGAAATCCTGTCCCATTCATGCTGTCCTTTATAAATTTCAGTCTGAGTCACTTCCTTCTCGTGCACTCAGTGGCTCCCTTCTTGGTCATGCAGTGATCTGGTAGTTTGAGAAGTTCTGTGTGTGGCTGCAAGTACTGTGGGAACACAAGCAGTTTTGAGCATTCTGACAATGCTTTCGCCTATTTCCTTATAAAACATCTTTTTTTTTTTTTCTCCCTTCGAATGAGATAAAATCTTTTTTTTTTTTAAATCCTTATTGAAGTTTGAAGAGCTTAAGATAGCCAAAACTAAAACACTTCAAATGGGTAAAAGTGGGAAGCGGGCAATGGATTGTTGTGAGCATCCTGTGCAGGAGCTGGGTGGGAGCTGGGAGCTGGGTGCCAGAACAAACAGAGCCAGCCTGGGCAGGGAGGTGGCTCTGGGCTGGTCGCGTGTCCCTTTGTCAAAGCCTTCCTAAAGAAGTTCTTGGCCTCATTTGAGAAAGTTGGGCTCTACAGGGTCAGAACACAGGCCCTCCTAGCCTAGGCAGTGTGATGAAGATGATGCTGAGGGGGGGAGCCTTCAAGCCTGAACAGACCCCACAAACCTCTCCTGGCTCCCCCACCAGCATCCAGACCTGCCAGGCACCAGGGAGGGGCGAGTCCTTTGGGTGCCCTCTCACTGATCTGCTGGCTGTGAACTCATCTAACTCAGTTTTGAAAAGCAGATTTGATTTCCCAGTCAGGAACACTGATTTTAGTGAGCACTTCACAGCTCTGAGCAGCTGCATGCTTGCACACAAGGAGAAGGGAGGAAAAGGCATTAGAATCAATTAACAGTTCAAGGAGTTGTTGTGGACTATTGATAGATCATAAACCTCCATTGTCATAAGTGTACAAGCCTCAGAGGTGTTGCTTTTCTGTTGTGGAGGTTTTGTAATCTGTTTTTGTGCACTGAAGCTGCCTCCAGCTACTCTGAAAGGTGAAAACCATGGCTTCAAATTCCTGCTGGTAGAAGTTCCTCAGGATATGTGGGTAGCTCTGTGTGCTCATTCCTTTGTGGGTAATTCATTGGAAATACATGGAAAATGGGCTTAGCAATAGACCTTCCTGACAGTGGTGGTTGAAAACATTTTAAAAGAAGTACTTAACTTGGCAAAGCAGAAGTTCTGAGGTGAAGAAATACCCTCAGATATCCTTGAGTGGGGTGGTGATGCAGAGTGGGTGATGTGAGAGAAACCAGGACTGAGGGGTTCTTGGTACAGCCCCGTGCTGTTCTCTCTGAATCTTCCATGTAACATTCAAATATATTAAGGAAAAACGTGGCTTTTTTCCTATTTTTGTTTAGCTGTATCAAGTTGTTGTTGTTTTAATCCAGAGCCTGTGAATTAAAGGGAAATTGAAGGAGCTGTGATTCAGTGCAGACAGGAACCAGGCGAAGTTCCTCTTCTTACTCATTCTAGATCCTGTCAATTCTTTTCTATTTTGGTCCTGAATCCATTTTGCTTATTGAGTCATACATTTATCTGTGCCTGTATATCCTATGGATGTAAAAGCCTAAAAGAGTAGTTTCATCACTTTTGGTCCATGGTAAGCAAAGAGGCTGAGAAACACTGGCACTACATGTAAATTTTATGTTTTTTTTTAGCCAGGAACTGATGATTTGGTACATGCTAATAGATTTTTCTTATACCAGTGTAGAAATGTTGTGCAGATATAATTGTACATAAATGTTTTTTCCGCTGCCATACAAAATACTGCTATGTTAAATGCATCTTCTCTGGGGTCCCTAAATGTATTTGTGTCTGTAAAATAAGGAGTTTCAATAAGATTGTCTCCTGAAAACAGCCTGTCAAAACTGACACAGTGATTTTATTAATAACATGGAAAAAAGCACTCTGAAGAGTAAAATACATCTGTCAGGTTAAGTGAATTTTAATATTATACAAAATAATGTGATGTGAAACATAACATTTAATGGAACCAGAGACGTGTTGAATCTTGAGAGCATAGATCAGCATCATACATGAAATCTAAATGGTGTTCCTGTTCCTACTGCATTTTTTTTAGTAGTTTTAGCCATTAATACTACTTGTCTGAATTCTTCAGACTTATATCGCATTAGAAATAGATTTTGTGGGCTCTGGGCTGTTTTCCTGTAGGTTTTAATGCACTAGAGGAAATAGGATGCATTAATTAGGGCATAGTCTGAACTTGAGAAACCACTGTTCATTTGTGCACCCAGAATTTCCAGTGTGTGAGATATTCTTGTGCCTTGACATTATCTCCCACATAATGACTGAACTCGTGCTTTTGTTTGTTTCTGTTTGGAAATATTCCTGCTTCTTCAACAGTCTTTAGCTTTGGTATTTTCTCTAAGATCATAGGCTGTGAATTGCTCGTTCAGGCAGTAAACAGAGTGGTTATGAGTGTCAGATCCACCTTTGTGAACCAGCTTGAGCTCCGTTAGCTGGGCCACACAGATTCTCACCAAATAATATTTTGCCTAATAGTCACGTAGAGGAACTACTTAAGTGAGCTTTATATAGACTGGTGGCTGTATTAGAAACATATTGCAGGGTTCAGGTAGAGCACATTCCCAAGTTCATGTCAGCCTGTGTGCCTGCAAGAATTTATCCTGGCTTAATTTGTGACTTTTCTTCAGCAAAAAAAATGGCTAAAATATTTATCCAGTGTCATTGAAATACATTCTGTTGAGGGAGGGAAAAAAACCTGTCTCCTCTGCTGTCTTGTCTTAAATCATGAGGGCTTTAATGGAGAAAGGTAAGAGCTAAATATCACAAACAAAACAAAACAAGCCTGGTGCACTCCCTGCCTCTGCCACAGCTTTGCCCAGTTCCAAACCCAGCAATGTTTTGGTCTGAGCTGCCTGTGGGTACTTCCTTCTCATGTACCCTGACCAGCTCCTTCCCAGAAGTTGCCTGTGTGCAGATAATTTCCAGGAATTTGCAAGCCTGTGAAATCTTGTCTGCATGTGACTTGTCACAGACAGGGAGGTATTCTCCTGCTGTGTCCACACTGCAGGAACAATCCCAGAGGTTATGGGAAGCCTGAATGCCATGGCAGTCCCACCTTCCTTTACACCACATTGCTTTGTTAACACAGAGTTCTACAAGCTGGAAAGGGCTGAGACAGGGAGAGGGGAGATACACTCTGGTTTTATGCATTTATCTTGGAAGACTAAAGAACCAACTTCATAACTTCAGCACCAGAAGTTGTAGATGAGAGATTCTCTTCATCAGTTAAGTGGGAACATCTCCTCTTAATGGGAGAATACTGTGCAATTTTCAGTGTCAGCTGTTTTTAAAGGCGAATGGAAATGCCTCAGACTTGATTTTGGTCAGACTTTTTGTCCCTGAAAATGCAAAGAGAACACCAGGGCAGTGTGGATACAGGTGATCCAGCGTGGTTATGGGGTGCTCTGAGATCTGGTGGTCTGGGCATCCGTGGCTCTGATCCATCAGTGGGGTAGAATGGGTCACCACAGTTCTGGTTACTTTTTTCAGTCTCATCACAGCAGTTGTGACAAAATAAACCTCATTAGAAATCTTCCTAAGTGTGATCAGTACAGGAAACAACTCAAAGTCCACTGAGAAACGTGTAGGCCAGATCTAGTAAAAAGTGGGGGAATCTGACTCCGGGGCTTGCATTTGACCTTATTAGGGCTTAAAAACCCTTTTGGTAGTGGCTGGTGTTTTACCTCACAGCTGTTTTCCCCATCCTGATCAGTTTCTGTAGATTCTCATTTTTATTCTCATCTGGTTTTATCCCTCCCTTGCCTCGTTTTGCCAGCAGGATCTCCTTGGCAGGGCAGGCTGGATGAGCTGTCTGCTCCATCATTTATCAGGAAGTCAGTGCTAAATGACGTAAGGCACAACCTCTTCCCCCAGAGGATCTTCATATTTTCTCAAGAATTTGCAGCTTCTGCTGCAACTGACAGTCAACTCCAGAAGACTGAAATCTGAACCTTTTTCATAGGAGTTTACATAATTTATAGATACCCACCCAACAGGAAAAAAAAATCATACAAAGTACATTTTCATCCTGATTAAATGCCTGTGACAGGGAGAAGAGTTACACCAAGATCTCTGAGCTTCAGAGCAAGATAAGCAGTGTATCCTCACCAGTAAGGAGGAGATAACATGGACCACCAACAAAGGAGGGGAACTGTCTTGCCCTTATTTGGCAATATCTGGGACACTGAGCCAGAAGGGAGAGGGTATTTATAGGGAAGAGGTAGAACATTTCCTCCCTTCAGACTATAAAAAATAAAACTCGTTTAAGTCTAATGATTTAATGAACAACACTTATTTGTATAGCCAGATGTTCTGAACAATGTCTGTCCCTATTTCCAGCTGGAGTTGCAAAGGTGGTGAAATGAAATTTCATGTCCCCCTGAAGTTAAAGGGATTTGTTTACTGAACTCTCTTAAGTCGTGCTTCAAACCCCATCAGTTACTTTTCCTTTTCTGAGGAAGGGTGGAATTTGATTTCCAAAATTTTTGTGACCTTCAGTATATTTTGCTTTTAAGGGATGTTGCTTTGAGGGTTGCAGTTAACAGAAAGGATGAACACTGTTCTAAAATGAAGCAGTCATTTCAGTTTTCTCCAAGGTTTGTTATAAAAGATTTTGTCCTGAAGCTTAAGTTTAGGTTTTTTTTGTTGATTTTTTTTCTTGGTTTTTTCCCCCCCTAAGGAGCTGTGCTTAGAAGCAGCTGCTTTGATTTACTGCAATTCATGTGACTTGTGCCTCAATTTCATCTCAGCAATGAAATCCAGAATGAATTGAAATTCCTGCAGCTTTGTTGAATCCTTCCCAGCAAGCAGTAATCAGGTGGCTGTTTCTGTGAAATATTTTAAATATTTGGAAGGGCTCTTATGGTGGAACCAGTTGTGCAAATAGCCAAGATCCCATTTTGCCCTCCTCCCATACAGTATTGCTAATTGTCCATGCACTTCTTTCAGCTCATGAGTAGAAAGTTGGTACAGATATTATAGAGCAGCTTTTTTAAACATTCCTGAGTTCATTCTTCCCATCTCAGGCATGGGGGGGCACAGATGAGATTCCATCAGCCTTTCTGACTTCTGCATTTTAGAAATTTAGCCCCCAGTCTTTATTAAATGTTCTGTTTAATATCCTTCTAGCTCATATAGTCATAGTTCATCCTTCAGACCCGACTGCAAAACAATTTAGGCTGGGATTGCTTGAGTCACTTGATTGTCACCTGTCATGAGAAAGAGAATTTATTTCTGTTCTGCTGTCTATCTGTAGGTGTTTGGATTGATTTAAAGAGGGGAGGGGAAGCTCTTTGCCTTCCCCCATCTCTGAGCTGTGGTGCCAGGGCTGAGTGGAAAGAGAAAAATGTTCTTTGATTGCTGGGGTTACTGTGATCTCCAGCACTCGTTGCAATTTCATTGTGTCATAGTTTTCATCTGGAAAAATAGGTCAGTAATTAATATTGGTAATGGAAGAGCTTAGGTTGGGGTTCACTCAAAGAATTTTGTAACTGCAGCCCCTCACTAGGTTGCCATTGAAAAATCCCAGTGCAGACTTCATGCAAAATCTTTGCCTTTCTAGCAGCATGATTTGGAATGGTTGTATTAAAAAAAAAAAGCCCATCTCTTTTTCCTTTGGGATCTAACTTCTGTAAGATGTGCAAATAGTGTAAGTAGTGCACAGAAATAAAATTTCTGCTTAAATGTAAATGTTAAGACAAAAATCAAGAACAGTGAAAGGATGACACGTTTTCTACTTTTATCCTGTTTTAGGTCAAGTGTTCCCCGCTTATTTCTCATAGAGGATTAATAGTTCGCTTTGGTCTGACTGTTCTTGTGTCTGAAATAGTGATTATTGCTAAAACCCAGCATCCCAAAGCACTTTCCACTGCCTACCATGAAATCTAAAGAAGGCATTTCTTCTTTTATTCAAGGAAGGTTGAAGAGTTGGGACTGAGGGCAAAATTTGGCCTGTGGTTATTTTCTTTAAAATTTTTAGTTTATGATGAGTGCTGCTGTGCCTCTGCACTGGGGAAGTGCTCATTGTTGTAGCAAACTCAGTGGCTTTTCAAGGTTCACTGCCAAGGAAATTGTTAATTTTGGCTGAGGTGCTCTGTTTAATCCCCAGCAAGTTTGGAACTCCTATGGAGTCTGTTTTGGCTGTGCTGTGTGATTGTTTTTCTGTGCAAGTATGCAGTTCTGCAGGTTATTTTGCTAGTTTTGTGTTTGATCAGGAAAATGCTCTTATTGTGTAATAGGCAGATTAGCAAAGGGTTTTATGGCCAGAATTGCCTATGGTCGTGTTTTTGAACGTCAAGAAGAAGTAAGTTTTATTTTGTGTTCAATACTGGTGCCATTGTCCCCCTACACTGGGGATGGTATTTCAGAGAAAAATATTTCCTCCTTGGCATGAGGGATCAGACACAGGATTTTAAAGGCCAGACTGGGCACGTTGGAGACTTGTCACTCTGTGTTCTTTAGGGATTGTGCTTTCCACCTCAGTTCTTGGAGAGTGCAGGACTCACCTCTGCCCCAGCAGGGACACTCAGCAGTGACAGAGGCAAATCCATGCCTGTGGTGGGACGCAGTGGAGCTGTCAGTGACCCAGCTGGGAAGCGAAGGCTAATTCTTGGTGCTGTCCAACTTGTACTTTCTGGCAGTGTGAGGAGGAGTTGTGAGCCTTTCACTGTGTGTTTGTGATGCTCAGGCTCCACTTTGCCTGGCTGTGACAGTCAGATATCTTCTCTTTTGGAGAGGAGGTCTCTCTGTAAATGCCAGATGCTGTAATTTCATGGCTGCTGCCAGACACCCTTTTGAGCCCCTCTTTCACATTTTAGGAAGCATGGGTATCTCAGCCTTACTGCTGACCATCCCCTGCTCCTGCTTAGAGCTGGGGGAAACCTGTGGAATTCTTACGGCCACTTCACCTGGGCGTTGCCCTGGAGTGCTGGTGACAGCAAGGTGCAGCTCTGCAGAGGTTGCATCCTGTCCTGTATGGGTTCCTCAGCCTGGAGAACAACCCCTGAGTGTGGCAAAGGCCAGACTGGCAGTCACAGGAATGAGTAGAAATGAGAGGGACAAAGCATGAAGCAGCACAGAAATAAATAGAAGGAATTAAGGGTAAGGAAATTCGATGCATCCTAAGTATTGTACAAAATTCCAAGGAGTGTGAAGAAGTTCATTGTTCCTAGGAAAAGATGAGTGTTTGTTGGCAGAGTTTGTAGAGAGAACTAAACATCAGCCTTCTACCTGGAAAGTGGGAGTCAGGAGCTCCAGGGAAGTTTTAGGAAGGACTTCAGTTTCCTGGTCAAATACTTGACCAAAAGATGGAAGGGTGGACTCTGCTTGGTTTGTCTGCAAAGCATTTGCTGTCCCACACAGTGTGTGAGCTGCTGTAATAGAATAGCAAGAGGGAAGCTGCTGAAAATAAAAAGAACAAACATTTTGACACAGAAAATAAGCTAAAGCAAGTCGAAACGATGAAAAGAGAGCGCTCCAAGAGGAGGTCCTGAGTGTAAGTGGTTTGTTGTTCCAGCAGATTCAGCTTGGGCTTCCTCTGTTTCTGTGGGTTATGTCATTGTTTGGTTTGGTGTTCCTTCAAGCCCAGCCAGCTGCAGCCATGCACAGTGCACTGCCTCTTATCTGCTTTGGGAGATGTACAAAGCGCTCGCTCGAGATGTCAGATGGATGGGATGGGGATATGGGGGGTTGCTGTGTTTTACTAAGAAAGCCCTTTTCTGCCTTCTAATGGACCAACTGCGTGTTCACAGTAGGAATTCACTCAGATCTCCAGCCAGTAAAGTAGGAGTTGTTTTTGCTGTCCTCCAGCAGTAGCGGCGAAGCAGCAGAAAAAACAAACCCAACGTGTCACTTACCCTCCGTTTGTCCCTTGCATCCAGCCTTTTATTTCCCTTGCTGCTTGCTACTGATCTTGTTTTTCTTCCTCCATCCCAATGAAAAACATAGATCCAAACAATAATGGGGGGGCAGGGAGGATTGGACACCCTTACATTTATTTTTAAAATACTTTTTAGCCCTGGAGATTTCATTATATCCATCTGAATGCTTCCACATCTGATCCTGATCCATGTGATGGCAAGTGCCATTGGTTAAGGAAGGATGAGCTGTGAATTTGCACTCCAGGTATTGTCTCATAGACAATGCATAGTGAAGCAGTCAAGGTGAAACCAATAGGTCAGTAGATATGGACTGTGGCCAGGACATCTCTGAGACATGGGATTAATTCATGCCTAAATCACAGTGGTGTTGAGGCAAAGCACCTCAGTTATCCTTTGCTTTATTTTGGTTTATTTTGCTTTATTTTCCCAGTGAATAAAGATAACTAAAGATTCCATTTTTCTGATTTTAGATCTGAAAATGTGATTTTTCTGGAGTTTATACAGGGGGTTTGTTCTCTTTGCCTTCAGTTATTCAGGGAGTGACTTGGGGGTGTTTTTGTTGTTGTTTTTTTGGGTTTTTTTCTGTTTTTGTGGGGGGGATTTGGGGGGGGGAGTGGGTGGTCTTTTTTGGTGGGTTGTTGTTTTTTTGGTTTGTATTTTTTGGTTTTTGTATTTTAGTTCTTACTATTTATATATGGTTTGGTCTTTAAGGACAAATAATGAAGAAAAAGCACCTACACATTAAGGCATGTTAGCAGGAGAATTCAGATAGCAACAGTGGGAAGGCACTTTGAAATGGAAAAATTGTGTTACAATCATGCACGGCAATTTTTAAAGAATTAGAACATGTTTTAACAATTGCATCTAAAGTTGGATAACATCAGTCTCTCTACTTTTGTCAGGGGAGCCATGGTTGTGTTTCATCATTGGTGTTTTTTATTAGCTTTCATGTAATGAACAGAAATTTGAAATATTTACCATTTAGAAATCTCATCCAGGCATTTGTAGGCTTAATTAATAATCTTCCTTGGTGTATTATAGGTTCAGCACGGTGTGACTGACTGTCTTCAATAGAAATATATTTTTTATGAGTTTTTTATTCTGAAGGGCTCCTTGTTCTGCCCAGTGTGGCAGTGGTGCTGGGGAGAGTTTTTCAAGCCCTGTGTGTTCAGTGTGACACTGGGTTTGCCCTTCCTGGTGTCACATCTGTCAGCCAGCAGCAGCCTGGCAGTTTATCCCTGACCCTGCCCTGTCCTGGGCTGCCTCCCTGACAGACTGGAGAGCTGCATCAAACTGGATTAGGCAGGAATTTGTCCAGGGTCTAATTTTATTCAATATTTTCATTAAGGGCTTGAAGGATGGAATAAGGATTGAGGCTTATTAAATTATAGTCCATATCAGGCTCTGATAGGTTGAGGCTGCTTGATGGGTCAGGGAAGGAGGACAGGAGGAGAGCTCTGTAATGGCCTTCAAAGAAAAAGTTCGATCAAGGCAAGAGCCATGTGCTGCACTGCAGCTAGTTGCTCTCAAACCTGCTGGGTTTTTTAATTAGGTAGTAGTTCTGGGAGGAAAAGGAGAAGAAAAACCCCAAGAGTCAAGTTACTCTGTAGACAAAGAGAAGAGGAAACCTCTAAGCAAGCTCTGTAAATGGGCACTTAGTTTTGGTGCTGCCAGGAGCTCAGCTGGCACACCGTGGGCAGGGCTGTGCCACATCTTCAGAAGGATGGAGATCAATTTAAAAAAGGTGGCAGGGGACAGCAGGAAGTGGGGTCTGGTAAAGACAGGTATGGAGAAATGAGCTTGTTTTGTTAAAGGAAGAAATTCCTTCAAGTGTGTGAAAGGTGGCAACAAAGAAAGGGGTGATGAACTCGCCTGGGGCAGATGTGCAGGAAAGGAGGAGTGAGTTTCAGATGCAGCAGGGAGAGTTGAGATGGTCTTCCCAGTGATGAGAGGAGTTAGGTGCTGTGGTAGTTGGCCTAGCTGAGAAATTTGGAGATTACCATGATCATGGGGCAGGAGGTCATTTATTTAATTGTCATTTATTTTGAAGAAATGAGCTGGGGAGCCGTCTGAGAGAAATGGCTCGGGTACAGATGATCAGGTTTCAGTGTAGGAGGATGGACTTGGTGACCGTGTCACATCCCCTCTGCTCCTGTGACTCAGCTGCTGCGTGACATCTGCAGCTTTAGGTTTGTTCTTGTACAAGGCGTTTATTAACTCACATTTCTGCAATTCCCTGGAAGTCTGGATGTGTTCTTCTTGGTGTCTTCAGCTTTGACATCAGCAGGCAGCTCACAGAGGAGCTGGGCTGTGCCTTGAAGAGTTCATTTTCTCGGGGGCTGCAGGTTGTGCTGTACGTGACTGATGAAAGATCTTTCCCAGCATTAAAGCCGGTCACAGCCCCGATAAATCTGGAACAAATTCTGAGAAAGCATGTCATGTTATGACTGGCATATCTGTGAGCATGGGGCTCTGCTTGAGAATTGGAGTTTGCAAAGTGCTAGTGCTGATGTCATTCCCTTGGAATGGAGAGGCTGTTGAAACAGTAAATACTTTCTGTGGCCAGAAGCTAAGTCTTGAGCTGGACCTTTTCCTCTCTTCGAAGGAAAGAATGCAGAACAAACCTAAAATGTGTATTTGCAATGGGAAAATCTTAATTAGTTTAGAGCTTTTAGCTATTTCAAACCATTTACATACACAGCTGCTGTTCATGCAAACATGTAAACTATTGATGGAAACTTCAAACTTACCTTGAACTGACATTTTTTCCCAGTTTTTTAAGGCTGTGCTTGGTGTTTGAAAGTGTGGTTGGAAAGGTCTGAAAATTATATTTGTGCTGTACGTGCAGAAAGGAACATAGGCACAGGCTAACAGAAGCACAGAATAAAAGGCTTTAGTTCAGCAAGACTTGACACTGAAACCCTGTTAGCACCAAACAGCTGCTGAGAAAGTGTTTAGTTCTTAGGGCCATTTACTCCTGGTTGTATCTATAGAGTTTTGTTTATGATTCAAAACTCTGAAAAAAGAGAGGACTGAAATACAAACTTAGATGTTGTCCAGGTCTTTCAGCTGACTTTTCTGCCCTAAAAGATTAGTTTAAAATGTTGGATCCTGGAAATTAGAACCTAGTGCTGTAGCTTGGGAGTGCTGTAAGATCTCTCAGACAGTGAAATTCGCAGGGTAGCTCAGATTTTTGTGCTGTCCTTCAGAGGACCCCATTGAGCATTCACAAGGAATTCATCCCCACCCCCAGCTTCCTCCTAGGAGGAAGAGTTTTGCCATGACAGATGTAGGGAACAGATGTTGAGAGGAAAAGTTAAAATGGGACAATGACCTGAAGTGTTGGTTGGGCTCTTCCTTGACGTGACTGAGCTTCTGTTCCCGATGGCAGTGGAGGAAAGCAGCTCGTGCTGCCTGGCCCTGCAAGCCCCAGCCTTTGGGGAGAGATTTTGTGTCTTCCTGTCAGAAACTCACTGCTCAATCAGCTGAGGGAGAGGAAGGGACAAAGATTGAAATGCAAATCAGCTGTCTATTATCCAGGGATAATTAGTCCCAGGTAGCTGAATCATGCTCAGCCACCCACCACCTTTCCTGAGCAGTTCTAGGTCCTTTTTTTGAACCTCCTGTTTCACATCAAGACTTGCCTGTTTCTTGCTGCTCTTCTTGCCCACTTTTCCACCACTGCATCTGTGGTGTCCAGCAGATGCTCATCTCCTTGTCCCTAAATGCTCCAGTGAGCTAATCTAGAGTACAGTCCTTGGTGGCTGCTGAGTAACAGCAGAGAGCCAGGAGGAAAAGCCTTCCAGCAGTTCTGTGTTACCAGGGCATCTCAGATGGTTTCTTTCCTCTCTGTCATCTGTTTCAGAAAGCTTTCTGCTCTTTGTTGGCTTGGAAGGAAGATGTTGAGTTTGATACTTGAGAGAGATTGGCAGGTCAGAGCAACTTCCCCACTGAGGGAGGGATTTGGGACAGGACTCATTCTCCTTAGCTTAGTCTAGCTCAGGAGACTGTAAATAATCATGTTTATTACTGAGAGGAAGTCAGCCATCCATAGAAGCCTGAGGATTTTTTTTATGGCTCTTGAAATGGGAAACTAAGTATTTGAAACACTGTAAATACTGTAATTCTTGATATCCACTCCTGAGGTCCCCTTTCAGCCTGAGCTGTTCTCTGATGCTGTTATAAACATCACCCATGGATATTCATTGCTTTCTGCCTTTAATATTTGCTTTATTTTTGCAGGCATTGTTTGTTATTTGTATCCCATTCCCTCTCCCCAAAGTCTTTGGAGATTTGTCTTCTTCCACCTCCAGCTTATCTGTATAAATTCTTGGTGACATGAATGTCTGTACTGACCACATAAATGTCCATCCACACCTGGAATAACCCAAGGCTTGTGTATCTGGTAGCCAGAGCCCTCTCTGTGTGAAAGAGATACTAATAGTTGAGGCACTAATATAAAAAATTCCCTGAGTAGGACTCTTCTTTGAGAAGTTTGAAGTACTTTAATTATTATTTATTTGCTGGGCATACCCACATCCCTTAAGCCTTGGAGTCAGTTCCTGTGCCTGGAGCAGTTTGACCCCTCAGCCCTGACCTGCAGAGGGCTGGAGGACTCAGTTACTGTACAAAGCAATCACCTTTCATGGGAGAGGGAAATGAGATTTCTTTGGGCTTCAGGGTTTGTTTTCCTCTCCTGCTCAGTGCAACTGAGCATCCTTGCTAGAAAGCAGAGAGAGGAAGGAAAATTCAGTCCACATGTTTGGGATTTAAGGTTGAGAGTGATTCACGCTCAGCTTCTGGGGGTTGTAATTAGGGGTGACATAATAACCATAAACTTTCGATAAAATAGTAGCAGCTTTTTTGTTGCACTCTGAGCTGCAGAAGCTGCTTCTGATTAGCATCCCTTTGAGATAAGCCTGCAGGATCTCCACAGTGTGCAGAGCTGGCTCCAGGCTGCTGTGGCACAGTTCAGTTTCTTTACGATGCTGAAAGGAACCCTGAATTCTGAAACACCCCAAATTTTGGCATTTTCACATGGATCAGCTTCTTAGCCTTTTCCTTAGCCATTTTAGTCCATCTGTGTAATTTTGAAATCAGTGTTATCATATTCTGGCTCAATCCTGCTGGTTTATGCTCTTTATAATGCACTCTGAGGGTTATCTGCTATGGAAAAAAACTAATCTTGCTATCCTCCACTTCTCCTGAAATATTACTACTCCTTTCTTTTCCAAGTGGCTGAGACTAAAAGGAATCCAGGAATGTGTGCAGCAGGAGATCTGTCATTCCCACTCCACACCAAGGTGCATTCTTGTAGGGAGAGATGGGCATTTACACTGGAATTCTGCCATCAGCATTCAGCCAATTCTATTTTTTGGCAGTCGAGCGCATGGAATTTTTAAAAAGAAGATCTACTTTTTTAAAGCAGGTCACAGACAAAAATAAAGACACATTCTTGGGCTGCGAGAAGTAGGTCAGGTTTTGGGGGAATCATTAGTGAAAGCTGTTGATCTGATCCCACCTGTTTATTAATGTTTTTTGCTTCCTATGCCAAGTATGTCTGGCTCATTTTGCTTTAGGTGAGATACGTTCTTCTGCGTTGGTGAGCAAACCTTTTGCATTAACATTTAAAACAAGAAAAATAAAATATAAAATAAAAAAACCCAGGAAAATATGTTCCTAGTTTTCCATTAGAGAATTCTGTAGTGGAAAGTGAGGCCTCTCTGTGCTGTCCAAAAGGAATAAAGCTGCTTTGTGTCACCTCATTACTCTAAGCTGATGTTTTACCTCAAGATTGTTTTTGGGGGGAGGAGGATGGGGGAAAGGCAGATTGCACTGCTCAGAGCATGGCATCTGCAGCCCCTTCTGCACAATTACCCTCTGGTGCAGGGGGAGCATTTCACAGCCTGAAGGTGCCCCTGTGCAGCTCCTGCAAGAGCTGCTGTGCCAGGCACAAGGCTGGAGGATGGATTGCTGCTGCTCAGACTTTGGAATTTGCCTGGCATCACTTCATTGCCTCCACAGTTGGAAGGTGGCTGCAGAAGAGCTTTGGGCATTACCCAGTTGAAGGACAGGTGGCTGCAGGGTGGGTGTTGGGGCTCAGGACAGGCACCTGTGTGGCTCCTCTGGGTTTTACTGCGAGGGGACAAGGACATTTGTCCTCTCCAGAGCCCTGGTGGGCAGGTGGACAGCCCAGTCTGCAGCTGCTGGGGTGAGGGTGGGTTTGGTTAACAAACCAGGCTGAGGTTCAGCAGGAACAGGGGAACTCCTGGGCTTCTTCCACGGCAGAGCTCTGGAAACAGGGTGGTTTAGCTCTCTGAATGCAAATCACAATTAATAGCACTGTTTGTGGAGGACACTTCTACAAGTAGTCTCACTTTTCTGAGTAGCTGCAATTACTGGAAGTTTCATTCCCTCCTTTTTCTCTTTTAATTTTTTGTAATGTTAATTCATGTAACTGCATGCCTTAAATTTACAAAGCAACTGATGCTCATATGCAGGTAATGTCTGTCTCCCTCCCCTATTTTTATTTATGTAACTGAAATTTGGTCCATTTTGGTAATTTATTTCTCTTTCCACATTCTCTATTTTGCAGAATTTGATTCAGAAACAAAAAGGGTTCAAGACATTCTTTCTGGAATGGAGAAACCACAGGTATGTGATCCCAAATTGCCACACAAATGTACAATAACAAATATGAAAAGTAGATTGTGTCACAACATGCTGGGGATTTCACAGGGGACCCCCTCTGATTTTTTCCTTAGTAGATTGTTGCCACTTACTCCTTTTACTGGGATATAAATCTGAAGGATCTTTTGTGCTCATGGGTGTTTGAAGGCTCTGCCCACCCCAGGAATTGCACCAGTTGTCTGTTTCCAGAGGATAGTTCCCAGTATTCATACTGTGGTGGGCAACTCAGTGCACTGGGGTGACTTGCATAGCTCTTAGCCCTCTCCCCTGGGTTTAATTTTATTTGTCATGAGCAATTTATGTCTTTAATCATGATTAAATTAAGCTAATTCTATTATTCAATGGCAAATTACTATAGTCTGTGTTTGTCTGAGCCATAAAAGCCTGTGAATTATAATGGAATTGAATCACCCTGTAAATAACCCTAATGCTGAGTGTGACTGCAGTCAGGTGAGGTTAATAATAAATCTGGTTGCAGGCCCTTTGAGTGTCACGTTTTTCTAGTCTGGTGTGTCAAATGGAAGCCAGCAGAGTACTGTGGGTCTGAATGAATGGTCCAAACCAGCACTGGGAGAAGCAGCCATGGGGCAGAGGGAGATGGAAACCCCAAAGCACAGCCTTTGCTCTCCAGAGCTCAGGCCATTCTCTGTCCAGCTGAAGAGATAGGGCACAAAAAAGCAAATAAATAAAAAATATTGGTGCAAAGCTTGTGTGAAGACTGGGCTCAACTGCTGGAGGCTAATACAGAGACATCCTGCTGTGGGAGCCTTGGCTGCTGAAGTGGCAGAGCTCAGGGACAGCCAGATCTGAGCACAGGCTGAGCTTTATTTTTTGGACTCTGCTGATGAATGCTGTTGTTCTGCATAAACACAAAAGGTGTTTGGTCTTAAATTGCTCCATCAATAGGTGCTGGTTCCTGGCATGGGCGGGAGCAGGTTCAAAGGCAGCCACAATCCAGGCCAGGCCAGCAGAATTGATAAACACCAGCCTGAAGTCTCTTCTCAAGGAGGGATTCACTTCATTGTGTGTGGAAACAGCTGACAATATTAAGCTGAAGACTTTTGAGAAGAGTTTCAGGGTGATCAGAAGGGAAGAAAGTGCACTCAGCACAGAATTGGGCTCGTTTGTTGTACAGAGGGAGTCAATATTTTTGCACTCAGGACCACCTGAGTTTTGCTCATTTGGTCAACAGCCACAGCCAGGTGCTTTTATAAAGATCCAGAGAGCTGACAAGAAAAATGTGTTGTTTCATACTTCTATCTTTAGAGGTAGGAAGCTGTTAGAGCAAAATGCAGGATTCTGAGATCTGGACAATTAAATTTATGGTAACCAGAGCCTTGAAAGCAGAAAGAAACAAAAACCAAGAAATAGACAAAAATAATCTTCTTTTAATCATATAAAAATAGTATTTAAAAAAAATCTAAACCATGGCAAATGCTTTTTCAATAATAATGACATTTACTGAGGTGATGTTGGGGATTATCTATTATTCTCGCTCTGTAACTTTGACATTTGTGAGTAATTAAACTCTCAGGACTCTCACAAATCATGAATTGCTGTGAATGGTTCTCTGTACATGTAGTCAGTATAACATCTGATAGAAATATATCATATTATGCTTAAATAGTCATCTTGGTCATGTTTCTTGGCAAATCTTCCGCATATACAAGTGAAAAATAAAACAATGTATAGGGAAAAAAATGATGCAAAGGAGCACAGAGTAGTGAGTCAGTGGCAAGTGGGTGATGCTGTGCCTGCAGCACATGGATTTGATTTGTCCAAGTGGGCAGATGCATCCATCCATGGGGGGATGAAGCCATCCAAAGGGATTAACCTTGTGAGCAACTCCTGCAGGAGACCTATCACTGGGAGGTGTCTGGATTGTACAGGTGCCTCTCTGAGTACAAAATAGACACACTTTTAAAATTATTACTTCATAAAAGGTCTGTTTTCAATGGTAGATATTGTTACCTGTTTAAGAGGTGTGCAGCCAAGCTGTAAATTTAATCAGAGCTTTGTCCCTTTAATGGCCAGAATTTTAAAAGGCACCTTTTGCTTTTATTCCCCTGTGGTTTTGTGTAAGCTGAAATATGTTTTTAATTCACGTTATCACAGACAAAGTAAGCATTCTCTGAAACAAATACCTTGGTGAGGGGAGGGAAACTTGACTCTGGGTTTCCTAAATGGCTGCATCCCAGGGGCTCGGGGGGACATCACCCCTGTGGGGAATCACCAGGGCTCTGTCAAACCACAGCTCAAACATCAGCCTGGCTTTCCAAAAGGCAGCCTGCTCCTGCTGACTGGCTCTGCAGCGAAACTCATATTTAATCCCGGGGGGTTTTGCCTAAAATTGCAGGATTAGAGCCATAATTTAAAAGCAGGATCTCGACCCAGTAATAACCGTGAATTCATTTGACCCCCGAGCCTTTCAAACCTTGCCCTGGAGGGAGTAAATGAATGTTGCTTGCAGTGTAGTTCTCACACACACAATGAGCCCCCGAACCGCACGATGCCTGTGAATGCTAACCCGGAATTTGAAAGATAATGAAAGTTGTACAGAAACATTTTTCATTACCTGAAAGACGGGAAGGAGTGATACTCATCAGTCTTGTAACCTTATTGAAGTGGTGCAGGAGCTGGATTCTTTCCCAGGGGCTTTTATGGAATAATTATTTACACCACCGAGTTTTGATAGAGCAGAAAGGAGGCATTTACTGTGTAAACTGAGAAGTTTTCAGAAACTAATTAACTGTGCTTTTCACCAGACGTACAGAACTCCTTGTGGGAGAATCTTTTGTTAGGTCTCAGCTAAAAGGCCAAGCCAGCCCTCTTCAAAGCAAGCACAGTGATTTTGGGGACTGATGAGGCAGGCTGGGAGAACTCGGAAGCAGCACAAAGGTTTACCTGCCCAGCTTGGGAAGAGGTGCTCTGGCTGCTTATATTTTGGTCAGAGGGAATTAGTGCACAGTTAATGAACAACAAGCTGGTTTTTACTGATGATGAAGTGTTTCTGTCTGCAAGTTCAGAGGAGCCATTAAGCCCACCATTAAACCCAGCTGGGTTATTCCTTACAGCACGGAGAGGGCTGGTCCAGGTCTGTACCTTTGGAAAGGTGTTTGTGAAAGCCAGAAAAGTTGGAGGTAAAGATACTGAGCTGTTTTGCAAGGGCCTGCTTGTTATTCTCAACATATCATAGCCCCGTTTATTTGACTTCAGCTTTTTCCAAACAAAGCTAGTGCTTCCTGCTCCAGGTAGGAGTTCTTTGCTAAACTGAGTGGTGGCTTTGGCCATGAAAGGAGAAGCTGGCAGGTGGCTGTGATATGGTATCAGCCTGCTGGTCAGGGAGCAGCAGATAGGTTTATCTCCAGCCACACAAAGAAATCCGTTCCCAGCTGACGTGCTCAGCCCAGGGAGGGAGTAAATTTGCCTTTTCTGACTTATCTCGCAGACAGTGACCCCTCACTTGCTTTCCTACCCTTGCTGTGTGTGCTGAGTGCAGCTGAGACTGGAGTTCAGCAATTCCTGGTGTTTGTTTTTCAGCCTCCAGCAGCAGTTGCTGTGTACCCACGAGCTCCAAGGCAGCCTGCAGCCACTCTGGGTGCTCCTTCCCTCTGAAATTAATGGTGTAGCTGGAGCAGCTTTAGCAACTGCCTTGGGACTTTCATCCTCTGCATGCTGGCTTCAGAATAACAGCCTGACAGCTTCTAGCACTGAGGCCACAAGATACTTTCTCTTCTTTTAAGAAAACCAAGACCTAACTTTTTACAGATTGCTGAAGTTCATGGAGGGCCAGAGTTTTGCTGTATGTGGAATATATACGTGTGTCCTTGGGAGTAGTCATAGAGAAAAACATTTCAATAGAACATTGGCAGGATATCATGCCTCCAGCTCCAAGTCTGTCTGAATTTATGAAAAACAATTATGCAAGCATATTTCCATAATAAAAGAAACTGCATGTTGATGGGCTGAGCTGGCATAGTAGTAATGTCTGTTAAAAAAAAAACACCCTAAAATCTATTTGGATCTTGCTATTCAGTTTTCTGATCAAAATATTATTTTAAATGCAGATTTTTAGCTCTTAGGTATCTTTGCTACAATTTCATTGACATATGTGTGTGTGTATATATATATATGTCTATATCTCAAAAAAATTAACTTATTTGTGTTACTTGAATCATTCAAGATTCTTATAAGGTATCTGATCCAGTATCAGGGTTAACTGGTGCAAGATTTTAAAATAAACATTGATTTCATTGCAGCAAAAAAAATACGATAAGAAAATGCCACGAAAGCAAGAAATGCCATGAAAATTCATAAAACTATTTGCATGCCCATATTTTTTACAAAGAAAGCTTGATGCTACTTAAACCTTCTTGCCTTGAAACTTATTTTTCACATTAGGTTGAACAAAGGTTTTTGGTTTTTTTGGCAAGGCTTAAACGTGCTGCTATAAATTAAAATCTCTAACTTTTGAGATCATGGTGTTTATGATGAGACATTTCATGGTGTCACCTACTTGTCAGGCTGTTAAAAATGGATTTATGACTTGCTCAGAAAGAATCTGGTTGATATATGGGTATCAGACACAACAGTTGCAGTGCTCATCAGCTGGAAGCAATGTGTTTTCATGTGAGAAGTTAAATATTCTTCATTATATAAAGATATCCAGAAGCTGGATTTGTAAACGAGCAGTCCCTGAAAGCTGATTGCTAATACTTCATTCCCAAGTAATGTGTGGGTAAGGGGTTTCACTTGTCTCAACAAAAGTTAGGGAATGTGTAACTGAGCACCTGCAGCGTTCGTGTTACACCTTCTGAAATAATAACATTTTGCTCTTTGTGTTGCAAAAATCTGTCAGAATTATAGATGCAGTGGAATTTGTTGCATAGGAAAAATAAAGAATATAAACCCTCAGTCTATGATTCCTCCATATGGAGGCTAACAAAAAAGAAAATCTTTATATAGTCACTACAATGAAGAAGGAAAAACATCATTACTTTCATGATGAAAAGTGGAGAGTTGGTGGCAGAGCATTTGAGGCTCTGGAGGCTTTGAGGCTTCCCTGGGATATTTCAGCAGGCTTGATGAAAATGGGCTGCCTTCCCCAGATAACCAGTGCAGCTATTGCTTTTTATTTCTTTTTCTTTTGAGACAGTGGCAGGGGGGATTGTTTATTCTTCTTTCTCAGCCTGATAACAGAAGGCTGCTCTCTGGAAAGGTGCTGTTGGCTGAGTGCAGTGGCTCTCCTGGTGAGCAAGGTGATGCAAGTCCTGTAAGCAGCATCAGCCTGGCTCTCCAGAAGAATCCAGTGGCACTGGTGGGGTGATAAAATCGTTTTGGTGCAGGGCTTTGAGGTACTTATTCCATGTTTTGTTAAAAGAGATTCCTCACTCCTCTGCCATGGAGTTGGTGACTGCAGATCACACACGGGTCCTTCTATCAAGGCACAAAGTGATTGATTTGCAATGTAGTTTTTAAAGGACTAGTTGGATTTATATTTTGATTTTCCCTGGTGCTTTTGAGCCAAGATAACTTTGCAGGTTGAATTGGGTTTTTCTGCTTATTTGCTGTTGAATTATTGTGGTTTCAAGTGGCTAGAAGGAACAGGATGACTGAAAAAGCCAGAGTTTCATTATAAAAGCTCCCCAAGAAAAACTTTGGAAAAATAATTGTATACAAACCAGTCTATAGAATAAAGTCTTTGTTCCACTCATTCCAGTTTCATTCTGGGAATGGCCACAGCAGCAGGTACCTCCAGAGGCATCCTTTGCTGGATGCTCAGACAGTGATGAGCCATTTCACTGCAGGGAACCTCTCTGTGTTCCTCATCTGTTAGAGATTATGCCATGAATCTGTTTTTGTTTGTGTTGTTGATCATTTCTGACCCTTTGCTTTTCAACTCTAGCTCTGAAGTTTCCATTTTGCAACAAATCCATTGTGAAGATGCAAGCAAAAAGCAAGTAATTACAGAATAGTGTTTTTTTCCTTGGATTTTAGATTAACTGATGTTTCTTTTATAGGTTACAAATATTCAAGCAAGAACAGTTTTGCTGTCCTGGTCACCTCCCACTGGCCTTCTCAATGCAGATAGACACAACAACGGTTTGCCTTACACCTGTACCTACGAGGTTGCCTTATCAGATAAAGGGAGGGATGGAAAATACAAGATCATTTACAGGTAAAACCCATAGATTTTACACATTTTGTTTCATTAGGAGTAAATTCAGTGAACTTTTCAGGGTGTATTCTGGCACGGCCATCAGTCACCGAAGAAAGTAAAGTTTGAGCACCCTGTTCCCTCACCAGAGGAGCTTGCAGGGAGCTGGTGGAGTGTGTGCCACAAGGTCCCAAATTGCCATCCCATCCCAAATTGCCATCCCATCCCAAATTGCCATGCCCCCAGCATGTGGCACATCCTGCCTGCTATGCCATTATTCCCCTTGCCAGTGAAAAGGTTACTTTTCCTTTTATGCTAAATGTCAAAACCTTCCATGTGCACCGTGCAGGCAGGAGAGCTGCCTTCCTAATGGGCTAATTTTGCGTGGACTTGCAGAATTTAGAACAGTAAAATCTTGTTATTTCGGCTAACGAGAAAAATATGAGGGCTTTGCTGCTTCTGAGTGTCTGAGGTGAGCAGAGGAGAGAGTACAACAGTCAGTAGGTTACAGAGCCTCCCCAGAAAAACCTAAAAACTTGGATCTCAGCAGAGTTCAGTAAAAATTCTGAGGATTTCTCTGTGTCTCCTCGCAGTGATCCTCTGAGCTCATTCTGTGATCAAGCACATACAGTGTTGTGCCTTTCTTTTTCCCCCACTAATGACGTCTAGGAAAGAGAATTTGGAGATGTGACCTTGGCTATTGTGAAATAGCTAATCCTTCCCAAATCTCATTAAATAAAGTCCAGGTGATAGAGCATTTAAGGAATTACCTCTTGAGACCAAGCCATCTCCTTTCTTAAGATGTCCTGTGAATTAGGGTATTCCTCTTGGTATGCTGGAGGCAGGCCTTGGATAATACAAAAAGGGTGACTTAACCAGGGAAAGGCTGCCTGATGTTACTCTTTTTCTGGCATTTACACCAGCTGTTTGTGAGCCAGTGTGAGCATCTCCATAGTCAAATATGTGCTGCTGACCTTCTAAAATGGGAAGGACACTTTCTAGTACTTCTTGTGCTTGTTGGTGTGATGGCTGCACATTTTCTCCTGGTTATGGAATGCTGTGCATCTGTTTTAAAGCTGCTGGTGGTGATGTGTCTCCTGCTGCTGGCCAGAGTGCAGCCTTCAGCTTGATGTGGTGTGTTCCATCAGGAGCAGCAGTAATTGCTTTTACTATAGGCAAGAGAGTCTGCAATATGTTGAATACATTGTCTTTGCAAGGAGGTGCACTCATTCCAGAGGGGAAAAACTGGATTTGCAGAGCATTGGATTATGTGAAATCAAAAGTAGAAGGCTTTCTGGTGGATTTCTGGCAATCCAGAAGGCATATGCTTTTCTGGTGGATTTTATTCTATTGATTTTGAGACATCTCCCTGTGTTTGTCCAGCTAGCTATGAAATATTTCTTTATGCCAAATTGAGAGCTTTCTTGTTCCCCATATTTTAATAAAATCATGAATAAGCCAAGCTCTTACATGAGGATGGCTATTACTTATTAAGCACTGACCCGTACCTTAATCTTCACAGATTTGGCAACACATGACTGAGCCCAGTGTTCATTTACCAGCAAACAAGCCAGAAGGAAAAAGAATAGCCCTAACTATGTTGGCTGCTCTTGAAATTAATGGATTGTATGCTGGCTTTTTCCTAAAATGTCTAAACCACTTTGCTTTAAGTTTTCTTGGTATTGAAGGAGAGCTGGGTCCAGCTGTTTGGGTGTTAATTAAATGTCTCCTTGCTGTGGTCCTCACAGGGAGAGTGTTCTGGAGGAGGAAGCAAAAAGTGAAACAGTTGTGCAAGAAACTCTGCTTCTTCCTCTGAAGTTCAATGGGTCACTTTGTATAAAGTATTTTGAATAGGAAATATGCAGAAAGTACAATAATGTTTGGGTTTCTCTCTTTTCAGCTGTGGGAGGATTGAAAACCATAATGGGCTCTATACAAATTTGAGCAAAATATAAGATAGCATTGAAAAAACCCATTTATTTAGTTTACTGAATAAATGGGTGGGATTAATTCTTTTCTTCTGTGCTTATGGAGTTCTATGAAGTTTTCAAGAAACGTGAAGTGTGTTGACATATTGCTGGTATATGGTTTGCTGCTGTTTCTCTTTGGAGGAATTATTTCTCTTCTTTCAGATTATATCACTAGCAAATCACTAGCTGTGCTAATGTGATACTGCTTTTCATAATTTATTAATTGGTTGGGTTTGGATTTCTTTCCTACAGTGGAGAAGAATTAGAATATCACCTGAAGGACCTTAGGCCAGCAACAGATTATCACGTCAGGTGAGTCTGCATGATTCGAATGTCACTTAAATACAAATTCTTCAATTATAGGAGAATAAATGTGAAAGTTTTTAAAGTAAATATAGAGTGTAGTTCAAGAATTTCATGATCACTTCTGTGTGTTTTTTCAGTGGTTTCTAAGTATTTTATCATAGATTTTATTTTGGACTGTTGCTTTTTGAACAATGTCTTTTGTTGTATTGTTGTCATTGCTGTAGTTAAGAGGGAAAAAGCAGTTTATGTATCTGTATTTCTGCATAGATAACAGGCCCTGGAAGTGCTTGTGTATGAAAGCAGATTACCTGAGTTAGTTCAAAAATTTGACTCAAGCAACTGGTGTTTCTTTAGTTCCTGTGGCATAAACACTGAAAGTACTTCTGCACACTTTTTTCATAAGTAGGCCATGCTTTGGGAATTAAATCTGCTGAATACAGGTCCATCTGACCACAGTCATTTCAGCATTTATTCCAAGAAAAAAATGGATTCACACTGAATTGTGTTGATATTTTCATATTTCTCTTTGATTCAGGAAATGTGTTTTACACATTTATGAACTATTAACACGTTCTAGTTTTGCTCTCTGATGGTTTTAACACTGTCTGTTACCTGCTCATGTAGCTTTTTTTTAAGGACTTTATTTATGAACCAAGGCTTTGAATTTACATCCTGTTCACTTACCCTCAATATCCTTTTAAAAAAAAAATCCTTTCTCTCCTGCCTATTGTTCCCTTCTGTTTTTCCAAACAAGGGCTAGGTTTGACACAGTTTCACATCAAGGTTGCTCCTGTTTGTAAAACTTTAAAGAACAAACACCTTGCTTCTGAGCTCTAAAAAAAACCCAATACTAAATGTGTCCATCTAGCTATGATACTATAGATTTTCTTTGGTTTTAAGGATAGTTTCTAGTGGAGCCCTAAAATGAACTTTTCAAGTAGAAGCACAGGACCAGAAGGAACTTCTCATAAATGAGGAAAAGATGCAACTCCCGGTGGGGCAGGAGTCCTGGCCTTAGCAGCAAAGGGATGGTAACAAGGAGAAGGTTGTAAAACACCCTTGAGCCTCCTTCTGTAAGCATTGAACATCTCTTTTGAAGCCAGCTTCAAACACCAGAGAGGTCTCCATGCACAGCTGGGTTGAAATCTCACTCATTTTTAGGAGTGCTGTGGGTATTTGCCCCAGGTCCTGGCTGATTTCTGCTCCCTGGTTACAGTTCCCTCCACCTTGCTGCAGGTTTGCCAAATGTGAACCGTTAACAATAAGTTCTGTTTAGAAAGGAGTGACTAAACACCAAAGTCAGGCTGGCAGAGCAGCAGCACAGTTTGGAGTGGAGCGAGCTGACACTGAAACAGCGGCTGTTTGCTTTCCACCATAGTTTTTTTTTTTAGTTCACTGAAACTGCATTATGTATTAATGACTGTGAAGAAATAAATCTGTTGAGTAAAGAAATTTATGAGAGCAGCAGTCACTGGGCAGATCGCCTTGGGACTCCTTGACCTTGGCAGCATCTCTCAGGGCTTTGTCTCTGCTGGACAAGGTGCTTGTGCTCATTGCTGCCCTGCTGGGCCCTGGGACAGCCTGGAACGACCTGGCTTGCTCTGAACCACCACCTGCTTCCCTTCAGGTGCATTGTTTTGGTGCCCTCAGAGCTGGCTGTGCTCAGTGATTCAGTGGCTTGCAGAAGATTCCCTTTGAGCTCGTTTTCACACGGTTTTATTTCCCTCGTGGTGTGTGGTGGATGCTGGGCCATGCTCGTTTCCAGCTCACATGTTCCACTTGCCAGATGCAGACTCAATTAATTAATTGCATTTCTTGTTGCTGCTGTCTGCTAACAGGTGATGTGTAAAGCAGTACCAGAGCAGTTCTTGTCTACCTCTCCAAAAAGGTTTGATTCTACGTAGGTGGCCATTGTACATAAATTACTCTTATCTACTGAAAACAAATTTAGAAGTTGCCCTTTCTTTAGCTCTGCATTCAAGCACACAATAGCTACAGCCAACCCAGAGGTCACTGTCTGGTCATGGCCTGAACTTTTTTTGAGTAGAAGACTTCCAATTTGCACTTTTCTTTTGCTGCATGGAAAATGTGAAGGGAAAAAATAACATCATTATTTTTCAGAGAAAAGCACCTCGTGAGGAAGTGCTCAACTATATCCTATTTAATTTCCCATTTTATTTGGTATTGCATGTTCTGTGCTGACATACAGAGGATTTGTCTGGCATCAATTTTGCTTTGAAGATCTTTAGTTTATCAGAGCAATTTTGCTAAGCTATGTTAGTTCTAATCCATGGAGGTCCATTAAGTGTTGATGCCTGAGTTAGGCAGAAGATTGTACCCATGGAAGAAGACCAGCAGATACCAGGACTCAACCTGGTACATGTGGATCAAGTGTAAACCAGGCCTTAAAATTGATGCCTTTTTCTCTCTTGTATTTTAAGAAGGATTTTATCACAGTGTGTGGGAGCCTGGTAATAGGCAAGGAAATAATAGTGGAAAGAAAAGATAATGCAGATAATTCATTGGTCTGTGGGAATATTTGCGCAGAACACTGCTCCTCTTCTGCTGTAATTTTTTTTTTTTTATTCTTGTGTAAGTGAAGTGAAGTAAGGCCTCTCCATTGGTGTGTGATCAGTCTGAAATGAGTGGATGGCATCGTGGGTGTGTCAGCACATTTATAACCCATCTGAATACTCTTTGCAGGGTATATGCAATGTACAACTCAGTAAAGGGATCCTGCTCAGAGCCAGTAAGCTTCACCACTCACAGCTCAGCACCAGAGTGTCCCTTCCCACCCAAACCCTCGCACAGGACCAAAAGCTCCTTAACCTTACAGTGGAAGGTGGGTAACGCTTGGATCGGGCAAAAATCAGGGAAAAAGTTCTGACAGTGAGCATAAATGTTGGAAATAACTGAAAGCTGAGATAGTAATTTTTCAGTGAGGGACTTGAACTTGCTGTACTCCGACAAATCCCTTCCTGTGCACAGACCTGACTTTTAAAATGTATGTGTTTCATTATGTCCAGCTTCTTCCCGGCACTCGTTAAGAGGTTGCCAAGCCATGTGCAAAGCTTTGGTTTCACTTGAAACTGTAGTCATTTGCCTGGGGGAGGTGAAGCAGTTTTCTCTCTGATTCCCCAAATCACCTCTTGTTTATTTTTGTTCATAGGCACCCATTGATAATGGTTCAAAAATCACCAGCTACCTTCTGGAGTGGGATGAGGTAAGTAGTAACTAGCTGAAATAAATACACAAATAAATGGCACGCAGACTTTACAAGGATTTGCTGAGTAAAGGAAAGTAATTAAATACAGGAGAAAGTAGAAGTGGGAAAATGAAATCCTGATGGCATTAGGTAAAGAGTTGGAAAGGTGAAAGAGGCAGCTGGGGGAAAACTTTCCATTCAGTGTATTTTATACAGAGACAATGTTCTGTTTCTGTACCCTTGAAATCTTTTATCACTCATTTGGTGTACTTTATTTGTTAATTAGCATTACCTATTATTTAATTACTTGTGATGTACCTTCTGTTCCATTCATGGTCGCTTTCTTCCGCTGCTGAGTGCAGAACAAACACTTGCTCCTGCCTTAGAGAAGGGCCATGTTCTTGCAGACCTTTCCACAGAGAATGTACTCAGGGTCAAAATAAGTGTGCTTTGTGTAGTGGCAATTAGTCCCCTTCAAAACACAAAGGGAAATAAGATCTCTTCTAAATATCTTCCATGGTTAGTGAGCACTGGGCTGCTGGGAGAGTGGCCTGGCAGGTGATGTGCAAGATTTGTTGGAGGTGGGTTCTTGTGAGTCCTCCCTCTGCCCCCCTAATTTCTGCCCCCTTTCCTTTGTGCAATCCATATATCTGCAGAAAGCATGAGTCAGGGAGTGTTATCTCTGAAGGAAGAGAGTAAATGTTGGGTGACTGAAAGGGCTTGGACAACATGTAAATAAAAAAAAGTTGTGAGTCGGGAAATGAAGGGCGTGAAAGGGTGTTTGGTTGTAAGGTCTGAAAAACATGTCTTGAGTTCTTTTGTAGTCTAAAAATACTCTAAAGGGAGTATTCTGTTATGAATAGTTTTCCACCATGGTATTAGCAACACATTCCCTTGCTTGTTCTGCTGCATGTTGGGTGTTTGGAACCCCTGGCTGTGCAAATGTTTATTGTATGCACTGTCACAGCCAGTGGGGCTGCATGATGAGAAACCCCCAGAACCTGAACTAAAGTTAAACAATAACTTCAGAGTGACTTGCTGTCCCTCTGCACATAATAGAAAGCCAAAGATTGTCACTGAAGAAGGGAAAAAGGGGAGTGTGGAGTTTGGGAAAGGAGATTAAAGAGAGATTTCTCCAAAAGGATGGGCCAGGATGATCCTGTTAGACCTGTGACACCTTGATTGTGCACTTGTGATACCTTCCAAGGCTTCCAGTAACTTGGAGCTAAGGGAAGAGAGCAGCACAGAGCAGTGGAAACATGGATGATTCCAGCCTGCAAAGGAAAGGAAAGCAACAAGAAGTCTTATCAGAAGAAGGACCATCAGCAGATAATTAATACAGTGCAAATACTTGTGATGTTAATTTTCACTCCATGGAGCGTAGGCATAATTCTGTATATATATATAGGGCAATTCCAAAATGCTTTTGTCCTTTAAACTCTTTAATAAGAGCTTTGCCTTCAAAGAAAATGGTTATGACACCTATTTTTCACAGAGCAAAAGCAGTTTGGTTTAGGGTAGTTCAGCTACCGATGGGAAAAAATTAAAGCATCCAGATTCCCTTAGTCTACCTATTTTAATTACCTTGTTTTCTCAGTAAAAGCCCTGAAATTTGAGATTATAATGGATAGCTAGCCAGCACAGATGAAAGAATAATGGCCCTGCACAAATTAATTTGGTACATCTCCAATGGGTTGACAGGACTCCTGCCTGAAATGTAGCTGTCAACTTCTGAGACAGTTAATGCCACAGGTGTAGCTTCTCTAAAATTTTTTTTTTCTCTGATAAGAGACAGAAATGCAATTTTAAACCACTGAAATGAAAACCTGCTATTAAAGCTTATGAAAGGTCTGAAGATGCAGCCTGCCTGTGCCTGGCTTTGCAGGAGCCTCAGCCCTTGCAGTGGAGGGCTGGCAGGCTGCTGCAGTCCCTTTTCCACGTGCCATGGCAGGTTGTGAGGTGCATGCAGCTGCTGGAATTACAGCACCCAGGCACAAGAGAGAATTCACTGGCAGTGCTCTGTAGCCTCACACTCACTTGTGTAAACTCCACGTAAGCAAAAGCTCTGCCTTCCCCACAAGGCCACACTTTGTCCTGGTGAAATCAAGGAATACACACACCAGGCACAGGAGAAGGCTTGCCAGGCGACAGGGAACTCGCTGCCAGATCTCAGCTGGAGCAGCATTCATGAGCTGAGGCACAGGATAAAATATAAACACGGGAAAATCAGCGATCAGAAGGAAATTAAATCGTGGCTGCAAAGCAGAGAGGACTTTGCAAGAGAAGACAGCAAGATGAAAAAGGTGGAAAAACAGCCTCAAGTGGCAGCTTGCCTGGGAAGTTGAGTCCCTTTCTAGGAAAGAATGGTGTGGAAAGCCCTTGCCACACTCATGGCACGCGGGTCCTGGAAGGCAAAGTGCAAAGGCTGCAGCTCAGGCTCTGAAAACAAAGCTGGCATCGGGCATGGGAGGTGTGGAGAGTGGTGGAGGCATCCAGGCAAAAACTTCCAGTTGTGTCCCAGTCACACCAGTGTGTTCCCCCAGCTCAAGAAGAGCTGCCCCTCCAAGTGAGGGGCTCCTGCAGCCCCTTTGTGCCCCAGCTGTGGGTCACGGGCTGTCTGTCTCTGGGGCAGCTCAGAGATCTGAGTGGGTCAGATGCTCAGGTGTATCTCACCTGGTTCCTGTTTTCTACAGGGCAGAGGCACAGTTTGGAGCATCCAAAGTGCTGCCAGGAGTGTAGGTGGCATCACTTGTATGTGCAGAACATGAATTGTGGCTGTAAAGTGACAGCAGAAGCTCTGTGTTTACAGGATTAGATGAGGTGGGAAATTCTAGGTTATACTGCTTAATATCTTACTGTGCCAGCCCTACCCAACTGCTGCTTCAGTTTAGTTCTGAGGTTTGGGGTTTTTCCTGACCTGCAGACCCTGAAAGATTGTCAGTACATAAAGCTATTCCAGCTAGCCTTCATTTTTCCGTCCCGGTTTGGATTAAATGGTTTGTAATGTGCCTGGTGCTGCATGTTCAGTTGGAAAACACAAATGCTTCCTCTTTATTGATCCAAGTTTTTGAATTAGAGTTGTAATACCTTGCTAATAAACTGTTCTCTCTTAAAATGCCTGAAGAACTATGAAGGACACTTCATTCTTTAACAGGAGAGTAAAACATCAGTTCAGCAAATTGTCACTCAGATACACTGATGTACCCTAGGAGAATTTCCACTGACTCCAAGGGAGTTAGGATCAGCCCCTGTCTCAGGTATTCTGGATTTCATTGTGACTGGAAAATGCTTGCACAGCAGGTGCTGAGATGGGCATTACTTGTCTGGCAATAAAATCAGTTAAAATTAGTAATTAAGGAAGACTTCACCTTCTGGCTCTTTTGCTGTGAACTTTGAACTTACAAACCTGAACTAATCAATTGATGACTTGGTGCCAGAACTGATTATTCAGAGTAAGCAAAAGGCTAATCAGGGAAAAAATAGCATTAAAAATATACCAAAGATAAAACTTGACTGTAAAGGAGGTGATGCTTTCCCTGATGCCAGCATTCATCAAAATCACTAAACTGTAACTGCATTGGAAAATGCTGCTGGCACTGCTGTAAGAACTAGGCCTTTGTTACTAATTAGATGTGAAATGCTTGTTGTGTGATTAAGTGGTAGTAAATAAATGTTTCTCTTGTGTATATGGATAGCCAGAGTATCCTATTCATTCTCGATGGGAAAGGGCAGGAATGTTCCTGGGCCAGAGACAGGGACATCCCTCTCACTCAGTGTGTGTCCCTGTTCTGTGTATAACTCAGAGCAGCTTTAATTCTTATCCAGTAAGCAGCTCATTTTCATTTACTCCAGAGAGAGAGACTGATACAATACCACACTATTTAATGATTTGATGATGGATAGTTAATAGTGAAGTTTACATAGAGATAAATGGGGATAATTTTGTTCTGCCACAAAGTTTTAAATTCCTCGAGGTAGCAGAGATGTGCTTGTTTATACCAGCTGATAATCTGAGCCAGGCATCTCAGTGGTGATCACCAGAACTGGATACAGGGAGCTCCATGTCTGTGTTTGTTCACTTACCTGCCCTCTCTTCTGTGGCTGTGCCACGCTTGAGAGACATGCAAGAGGAGAGCCTTGGATAAAATTGTGGTTTCTGTATAATTTAGGGATGTTTTGTAGGTCCTTTGCTGCCTTCTAAGTGTTGTGTATAGAGAAAATTCAGTTACTTGCACAAGTGGCAGAGTAAATGCTTTGCAGAGATCTCAGGGTGTGCTGCACTAATTGTTGACAGTTTGTTCTGCAGCTCTGTGTCAGATTGAATTTCTGCCTGTTCCTTTTTATTGCCAACATGACCCAAACACAGAAGCCAGTGCTGGTGTGGCCACAGATGTCAGCCCTGCATCCTGGGCACAGATGTGGTGCTGAGCTTTGCTTCAGCCCTGTGCAGTGAGGTCTTGTGCAGGACTGTGCTCCATCCCTGCTGTACATGCATTGGCCCCTTCCTCCTTTTGTGTTTATTATTTACTGGGCCTGCTGCAGGAAACTCTGTCCACAAAACCCATTTCAAACCTCAAATCGCTTCTTCAATAAGGACTCACTCCAAAGACAATCCAACTCCCTGTGTTAAGTGAGTGTGCAGCTTGAAATATTGCTGAAATAGCAGACAGAGAGCCCTTAATTGTGTTTAAACACTGTGTTGGAGCATTGTGCAACATAGAGTGGATTTGTGGAGCTGAATTGTCCTTGTTTCCTCAGACAGGCACTGATGGCCCATCCTAGGGTGGGCTGTCCTGGAGAAGGAAAGGGAAGCCAGGCTGGGGAAGGCCACAGCGCTCTCCCTCTGAAATCAGGGATTACAAATACTCACAGAAATGATACAGTGTATTTTAAGCAACTTACGAAACATTATTTGAAGGATTAAAAACTTGGATGCCGAGTGTACAATGAATAGGAGAAGGATTCTGGGAAAGCTGTAAGGCTCTTGGGTGGCAGCCAGTACCAGGCTGCCAGTTGTTCCTGTCTATAATTATGCCAGCATTAGTGCTTTCATAAATCTTGGGAGAGAAGGAGCGGAGAGGCTATTTCCAGGCTATTAATGCCAGGATAATTAGAAATATCGGCCAGCCTCCCCAATTAGTGCCAATACAATCCAAAATACCAGCCAGTCTGAGTAATCTGAATACCAGTTGGTCTCTGAGCAAGTCTGGGGAATGTACAATACCAGTTCTAGAAGAGAAATATATACAATATCAGGGTTTGTACTGTTATAAAGTTAAGGATACCTTAAATGTTTGGCAGTCTAGGCAAAGTTTTAACCAACCAGTCTGACAAATGAGAATTTGCTTGGCCCATTGCTCTCAGTTCAGGCATTGTGCTATAGGTGAGATTTTCCATGATTTTCTTTTTTAGCCAGCATTGTTTTATTGACCACATGCTTAGCAATTGGTCACTTTGTTCTCTTGGAAAAAAAAAATAGGAAAAGTATTTCTTTAAAAGGCATTCTTAAACAGAAATCCAAAATAAATCAAATGTTTTCAATTATTTATAAGCAGTGAAGTCATTAAAGAGTTGAGGAAAAATTAATTTAAAGCAACTCAACCTGTAAAAGAGAGTTTGCATAGGGGAAAAAAATCTATTTTTAGAAGTGCTGCACTGATGAATAGATATTTCACTGAAACATAGGATTTCTAATTAGGTTTTGTATAGTCTGCATTTTAAATACATTACTGCTGAGCTGAGAACTATGCTCACCTGTTATTTTGTTCATTTCTTTAGTGTCCTAAAGAAATTCTATCACAGAACTCTATTACTAGGAATTCTATCATAGCACTCTGTAGCTAGGGATTTTAGATCTGAAAAGATTTTCTCGTTTACAACATGTCTTTGCTTTGGATTTCGTGATTCTTTTCCAATTCCACTCCTTAATTTACTTGAGCTGTGCAGAAATGCTACAGCTGGAGCAGGTGGGTGAAGTTGAAGGAGTGTGTAAAGGAGTTCTAGAACAAGTGTAGGCTCCCACTGTATAAATAAAAGTTCTGGCTGTTTGCCAGCATGCTAAATGTCCCTTCAGTGCCTCCGCATTGTTGTGCTGTGCTCGAGATCTGTGTGGTTGTTTCTAGCCTGATAAACACATTCTGGAGGCTCACTACAAACGTTTCAGGGAGTTTCTCCTTCTGTGTCACAATCCGAGGGAGTAGTAGAAATTGGCAGGGGCTGGAGAATGGGCCAGGGAAAAATGCATGTCCCACTCAGACCTTTTTGAGATCTTTAGTGGTGATTTTCTGAGTGTGGAGAGGGAACAGTGTGTGGGAGGGCAGAGTGAGAGCCCAAGAGGCACCACAGGTGAGGCAGTTCACCTCAGGGAGGGATGCCCGTGTAGATAGTAAAAAAACCTAAAAATTGAACCGACACATGCTAAACTAGTAAATGGCTCAGCAAAGCTTTCCAGTCAGAAGAAGTTGCAGAGATGGGCACAGCCCTCACTCCTGCACACCTTGGAGCCCATGAGTGTGCTTTGTCAGGCTTCCATTCTGGTGTGCTTTTGGGTACTTCATAATGTAATTGTCTGCTAATTTTGTATTTGAGTATTGAAATTAAAACTCCTTTCAACTGCTTCAGTTCTGGTAGATATTATTTATGAGGAGCTGAGCAATCCATGCCCTTTCTCCTGAAGGATTTCAAGCTGACTGTTTTCCATGTGTGATGTAGAATAAGTCCAGATATTCCCCGTTATTTTTAGGGTCTCTGTGCTGCAAACAGCTTGGCTTTATTTCTGCCCCAGGGTGTACCAAGTGGGGTGGATTGATAAGGGTTTAGTTTTATTTTAAAAGTGGTGGGGTGAGGGAGAGAACTGCTGAGTGTCCTTATACAAACCAGTACGTGAGGAAGTATTTGGGAGCTGGAGAAGTGTTTGATGCCCTCTGAGCTGCTGCCTCGTGTTGTCTTTACCAGGATAAAACACTGCTCCAGGTCGTGTTGATGTGAACCTCCCATAAACCATCCCTCTGGCAAACAACTTCCTTAACAAAGTTGCAAACTTCCCAACAAATCCTGTTCGCCCATCACATGCCCTGTGCTCGGGGCAGTGGGGTGGGTGCAGAACGTGGCACGTTGAATATTCCTCTGGGATTGAGTACATTTTGTCCCGGAGAGAGAGCACCCAGCTTGTCCTGCTGGCTCTGCCACTGCTGGACCGTGGGGAGCGAGAGCCCTCTTGTGGGATGGAGAATTCCTGAAACAATCCCAGCCAGGGATGCACGTGTGGAGAGGACACTGCTTGCAGTGAAATGTTGGCTGCACCTTTCCCGTGCTTCTGTGACCGAGGAGATTCAGAGATTCATTTCACTCATAATTTTCCCACTTTTTTGTTCATGAGTGGAATAAATTGTATTTCAAACTGGAGCTGTAGACGCCTCTAGAAGAAGGTGAGAAGAGGAGAGATCTGACAGCAGGCTGACTGTGCTGTTCCCTGTGATTTTCAGAGCACAGCAGTGCTGTCAGTGCTTGCACAGCTTCCTTTATGAAAACATCCAATTCTCCTATCATTTAACAGCCCCTTTTGAAATGAGCGTGGCGTGGTTTTGTTCTATAGCAATCCCATTACAGATTTGTCTCTTTCTAGGGAAAGAGGAACAGTGGTTTCAGAGAATGTTACTTTGGGAGCCAGAAGCATTGCAAGCTGACCAAGCTGTGCCCAGCTTTGGGCTACACCTTCCGGCTGGCAGCCCAGAACGACATCGGTACTAGGTGAGTTCCTCAGGGTGCACACTTTCTTGAGAAAAAATGGTGTTTAGGAGTTTACCTGTCAATGCCAGCATAAAAAGGAATTTCTGGGAGATTTTTCTTTTTCTCTTCACGGTTTCGAGTTAATATTTCTGACATTTGCTCTGTCATTAATGCTTCAAGGTAAGTCACGCTTTCCTTGGTGATATCCTTCACCCCCCCCAGGGAATTGCTGTGTACCTTCAGCATGATGAGATCAGCCTAAGCAGATAGGCTCCTTTTGAGGTGTTAAATGGTGTTTTGTGGTCTATTCCTAATACAAAAAGAATACATCTGTTATGTAAAATTCCCACTAGGGACCTCTGTGGACCAAGAAAAACAAGCAAGGGGAAGTTGAGTTACAGATTTTGAAAGGAATCTTAATATATTTGTTTTTCTGGCTTAAAGCAAAGCCCTTCTGTCTCTTTTCAGCAGTACAGTCCCTTCCTTCTTTGGGACTGGCAGAGCTGGCTGATGGGGTGGGAAAGAAGTGAGAGACAGGCAGGACTGAGAGGGGACAGGCACATCCAAGGCACTGAAAGATGGGATTCAGCTTCTGGTTTCCCTTGCATGTGAACTGATGCATGAAGATGGGTGAGAAATCAGACTCAGTTCAGACCTCTGGGAGCTGCTGGGGTTCACTGGGATGAAATGTTTGCAGCTGAGGAGCAGAGTGTGCCCAGAGAGACATTGTGCTGCAGGGGCTGTGTGTGCTCCTGTGCTCAGGGAAGCAGAGCAGGCCAGGAAGGGTTTAGCTGTGAAGAAGCCAAACATCCAGTGCCCTTGTGTACTCCTTCATTGTCCTTCTTAGCTAAACAGGATCTAATCGTTGTTACAAGGACACAAAAGAAGCACTAGTGGTGTTCAACAATGTGTTTTGTGGAGGGAGACTCCTGCATTGTTCTCTCTCTAAAACACAGCCTCTCAGTAATTTATAGCTTTAGAAAGCTTCTCTATTCACGTTCCTGTGTTTTCCCTGAGACGGACTGAGACCACTCATGTGTGCACAGACTCCCTTTTCCCAACTTCTTGCAAGATTAAGTCCCTCCCCATTGAAATAATACTCGATGAGGAAGAGAGAAAGGGGAGCTGGAGCTGCTGAGTGTAACTGGAAGGGAATTGGGTTTGTGCAGAGTTCCCAGTTCTGGCATCTCTTTTCTTTGCCAGATTCCAGATTTTTAAAATACCTTAGGGCGTGTTTCAACACTCCTCCCCCATCCACCCCCCTTTTTTTTTGTTCTCCTTATCCCTTTTTTCCTCTCCCCTCAGGCTATTGAGGAAGGAGTGAACTAAAAATTATTTATGGTCAGCTGCTCTGTGCTAATCTGTGAGATAAGCACCAACAACACATGCCTTATTTTTATAGACAGCACTCAAAATTAAGGCATGATAATGTCATCTAACACTTCATGCCATGAGAGGGCTTTGGCTTGTTGAAATGCTTGTGGGCTTACCATGTGTGATGATTTTTGTCGTGTTTGGGTTTCAGTTATAGGTGGTTTATTTAAATATGTGTGTTTCAACAAAACTTTCTTTTGAGAAAGATTCAGAAAAAGTAGATGTGGCTTTTTCTGAGAGTTAAATTAAGTTCATGGTGTGACTTAAAGGCACAAAATATGTTTTTCGCTTTGGAAACAGATTTGAAAATTGCAAGAATGTCACCTTCCATTGAGAGCTTTGATCAGAGTTTATAGAAGCTGTATTTTGCACTGGTCCATTCAGCATCCAAAAGTTGAACACTTGAGGCTTTATTTCCTATACTTTAGTTCCTCATTTGTTGAATGAGATTTTCCTCCACTTCACAGTTAATACCAAGTTAATATTTTTAGGCATTCAAATATTTTTTCCAATGTTATTGTGGTGAGATCTGTAAAAATGACTGTGAGGACACATTATCCTGCATTCTTTTCTATTCTTAGTTCTGGCATTTCCTAACTGGGTGTTCATTTTTTCCACCTGAGAAATTTGAACATTGTCCAGATTTTTTGAAAATGTGAAATATTTCTCTTAAGTACACTGAGGTTTGAATTCCTTTGCTTTGTGATTTTGTGGTGGGGTTTTTGTTTGTTTGTTTTGTTGCTTTGTTTGGGGGGGGTTTGGAGGTTGGTTTGTTTGTTTGTTTTTAATATTCCTCTCTCTCTGCTGTCTCTGAGCAGTGGGTACAGCCAGGAGGTGGTTTGCTACACTGCAGGCAATATTCCTCAGACCCCTTCTGCACCACGGCTCGTGCGAGCTGGCGTGACGTGGATCTCACTGCAGTGGAATAAAGTGGAAGGATGCACCCCAGAGGAAGTGATTTCCTACACCCTGGAAATTCAGGAAGAAGATAATGTAAGCACTGTGTTGCTATAAAGTGCATTAGACTGAGTTTTGATTATTAATTGACGATCACTGGGAAGAGCAAGGAGTGCTGCTTTGGAGGGCCTTCCAGGAGTACTGGGTACTTGGCAGGGTGGAGCTGTGTGATTTGCTCTGCTGCACTGCAGAATTGGGAATCCTTAGCTGAAAATCTCTGCTGTCAGCTGTGATTACTTACAAAGCCACCCCAGATTCTGTGAGATGCAGCTTGTCCTTGGCTAGGTCAGTCTGCCATGTCCTCCTGTGCTCCTTGGTGGACTTGTGTTTCTGTCATCTGTCACTTCCAGTTCTGTAGCAGGTTAATGTGCCACAGTTGTTTCTGTGCTTTTTTTGCAGCAAAATGACATTATTCAGGGCAGCTGCAATGTGTTTCTTCTAGAGGAACAACTTTATGGCCTTGCAGCTTAAAAGTAGTACTAGAAATAATAATTATATATATTGTATGTTTGTTTTTTCTTGGTTTGTTTTTTTTAAAGCATTTAGCTATAAAGCCCCTTTGCTATATTGTGTTGTAGGTACAAACTGTAACACAGGGAACACTTTCTCAGACTCCTCAGTTAAGGGAATTTGTTTGCTTATTATTTTAGGATAGTGTGTTTCACCCAAAGTACACTGGAGAGGAGCAAGCCTGTACTGTGAAGAATCTCAGAAGAAGCACACAGTATAAATTCAGGGTAAAATCTTTTTCCTCTTGTCATTGTGTAGTGTTTTCTGTGTGGGGTTTTTTCCAGGCACTTCCAGGATCCTTTAGTGCTGCAAGTTGACACAGTTATTTTTAAAAATTGGTTTTTCTTTAAAGGGAAAACCAACACTGTTTTCATCTTAAACATGCCATGATCTATTGCTGATGGAGGGAGGGGAAAAAATCCCTGTGGTTTGTAAAGAAACATCATGCCATTCTAATATCGCTTATTAGAATCCCACACACTTTGGGATGTGACATATTTTCCTGTTTGGTGACATTTGTGCAATTGCTAAAGAAGTCAGATGCAGAACTGCCAGAAAAGCAGTTCAGTGCACAGGGGCAAACTGGTTGTGGTTTTGTTTCAGCTGTTTGCTTCCAACGTGGAAGGGAAGAGTTCTCCCAGCGAAGTGTTGGTCTGCACAACCAGCCCAGACAGGCCAGGACCTCCAACCAGACCTGTGGTCAAGGGGCCAATAACATCTCATGGCTTCAGTGTGAAGTGGGGTATGTTCAGATTGCTGTGGCAGAGCTTCTTGGGCTCGTAAGAAATTAAAATAAAATCTCGTAAATAAGTGTTAGAACTTAGATGTTTTTCATGCTGCTTCTCAGTCCAAAGTTGAAAGTGTTTGGAGAACTTGACAGCTTAATTTCTTTAATATTGTAAAAGATATGTAGAGGCTCTTGTGTGTTTTTGGTTGACTCACACCCAAGTGCATCTTCAGGCTTTTCACTCTCCATTTCGTGTCCCATTGCAGCTTCATTCCAGCTGCTTCCTTTATTAACAGGGCAAGCCTCTATGCAGCTTCTCATTCAGTGCTTTTTCCATACATTTTGCTTGGATCATCATTACCCAGCAGCCTTATTCTGATTTGTGCTGAAAACTAATGTCAGTCACCCTCTTCTGCTGCACATAACTCGGCTTAGTTCATGTGGAGGAGTCTGGGGAGAAGGAGCTGGATCAGAAACACGTTTGGTAATTGTTTTGTTATCTTCCACTCCTATTCTTGTCTTGTTTTTTCAGATCCTCCACAGGATAATGGTGGTTCAGAAATCCTAAAGTATCTGCTGGAGATTTCTCAAGGAAGTCCAGAAGGTAAACTTGAGACAAGTTGTCTGAATTTCAAAACACTGTGGCTACTATAAAGAAGTACTCTTATAGACTCTTTAGACTATTATTGTTATCATTAATCCTCTAATAACAGAGGATTGAGACAGAGTTATGTACTTTGCAAGGTTCCTGGGGTTGGATTTTGAGAACGTTTTGGAGTGGGTTTTTTAGGTATCCTCTTTTTACTAATAATGATAAAATTTTAGATTATATGGCTAAATATTGAAATATTAGTATCTATATTTGTGTGCATATATATGCATATTTATACATTATGCATTATTGTTATATTTATTGATATTAGTATATGTATTGCACGGATGTCTATGAGTTATGTCTTCAAGTGCAAAATAACATTTATAGTAATATTAATGATTTTCCTGAAATACATAATTTATGGAAGACCACACTGAGGATTTTCCTTCTTCCTAGACACTCCTAAATGTGTTGCTTTCCACTTCTCTAAACTTGGGTGTATCTTATTTTTAGCAAATCAGTGGGAAGTGGCCTATAGTGGCTCAGCTACAGAATACACCTGTACTCACTTGAAACCAGGCACTTTGTATAAACTCCGGGCATGCTGTATCAGCACTGGTGGACACAGTCAGGTGGGTCTTATCTCACAAAAAGGGCTGTTTGATTTGTATTTTTTAGAAATTTATCTACTGTTTTTAGTAAAATACTTCTGCTTTCTAAAGAAGAGTGATGTTTTCCCTGCAGAACAATAAAGCTACACTGATTGCAGTTAATCGTACTCTGCAAGTTGCTGAATTTTGGATTTCTATGTGTGCATAATTTTCTTTTCAGCAAGCTGCAATTTAGTGAGATTTGGTTTCCTCAAAAGCAATCTGTAGTTGTTTATATTTACATTAGAAAAGACCATCATGTTAATCTGATGTGGCCACTTGCTTTAAAAAAGGCCACAGACTTGAATGTGCTTGACCCTGTATTGACTGGAGATGCAGAAAGAGGTAGTTTGTTGTAACAATTGTTTCATACAGCTGCATGCTTTAGGTTTTTGGGTTCCTTTTTTCAGACACTGATTCCTGTAATTCCCTTCTTTGATTTAAATTCACTTCAGTACCTTTTCTCTTATTCCTCCTGCTTTGATATGTTTTTTCTCATTTAAGATTGAGTACTTTAGGCCTCGACATTATTTTAAAACCAAGAAAAATTTAAAAAGAGAGAGAAATTTCAACTAGAGAGCCTAGTTTTGAGAATGCTAATGAAGGAACTCTTAATTGCATTTGCAAGTAACACGCTTGATAGCATCTCCTTTCCTTTACTGTTTATATAAATTTCCATTAAATGGTGGATGCAGAAAACAATTTCGAATGCTGCTCTGTGGCCGTGGCTCACTTTGAAGGTGGTGGCTGTGCCAGGGGGGTGATTGAGGTGTGTTTGTGCTCATCCATAGGGGTAACTGAGGTGTGCTAGTGCCAGGGGGGTGACTGAGGTGTGCTAGTGCCAGGGGGGTGACTGAGGGGTGTTTGTATTCATCCACGGGGGTAACTGAGATGTGTTTGTGTTCATCCAGAGGGGTAACTGAGGTGTGTTAGTGCCAGGGGGATAACTGAGGTGTGTTAGTGCTAGAGGGATAACTGAGGGGTGTTAGTGCCAGGGGGGTAACTGAGGGGTGTTTTTGTTCATCCACAGGGGTAACTGAGGTGTGTTTGTCTTCGTCCAGAGGGGTAACTGAGGTGTGTTAGTGCCAAGGGAATAACTGAGGTGTGCTAGTGCCATAGGGGTAACTGAGGTGTGTTTGTGTTTGTGCCAGGGGGGTAACTGAGCTGTATTTGTGTTCATCCAGAGGGGTAACTGAGGTGTGCTAGTGCCAGAGGGTAACTGAGGTGTGTTTGTGTTCAACCAGAGGGGTACCTGAGCTGTGTTTGTGATCATCCAGAGGGTAACTGAGGTGTGCTAGTGCCAGAGGGGTACCTGAGCTGTGTTTGTGATCATCCAGAGGGGTAACTGAGCTGTGCCTGTGCCAGAGGGTAACTGAGCTGTGTTTGTGATCATCCAGAGGGTAACTGAGCTGTGTTCTCCCCCAGTGCTCCGAGAGTTTACCTGTCCGCACGCTGAGCGTCGCGCCGGGGCCCTGCCGCCCGCCCAGGGTCCTGGGCAAGCCGAGGCACAGGGAGGTGCAGCTGCAGTGGGGTAAGCCAGGCCAGCATCCTGCTGCTCCAAAGCTTTGGTTCTTCTGCTCTGCTGATGTCCTTGAGCCTGTGTTTCTGTTCGCTGGGACGTGCTTGGCAAAGCCTGAGCAAGTCAGGGGTGCAGCTTCTCATCAGCTGTGGTGGCTCAGTGTTGGATTTCTGAGCTCAGCTGCCCTTTAGGTCTTACACTGTGCTCCCTTTTTTTTTTTTCAAGCCCTCTCCCTCTCAGTGCTATTAAGTATCAGCTTCATTAGAATGTCTATCTTTTTATTTCAAAAACACAGTGTGAGTCAAAATCTTTTTTTTTCTATTCCTTTGCAATACTGGCTTGGCAGAGGCGTGTTAGTACTTCTAATATATAACTTCTTTCAGAAATTTGAGTTAGAACATATTGAGCGGTTTGCATGGCATTTGAATCCTGATCCACAGTATATCACACATAATCTGTTGGACCCCTGTTATTTTGAAAAGATGTTGGACTACAGTCATGGCACGAAGTTGTCAAAAAATGCACGTTTTTCAGAATGCAAGGCACATGCCAGTTTCCAACAGAGTGTTCTCTTTACAGTGATAATCTTGCAGCATCCAAGTATTTTTGTGGCATCATTTGTTAAGCCAAAGTCTGGATAAGTAAAATTTCTAACTGTCAAATCTATTTCAACACCAGTATAAAAATTCACCCAAATGCTTTCTGGAAGCATTTTGGTAGCTGCTGTTTTTCTGATCCCCAGGCAGTTTGATTCTGTGGTACTGGCATGTAACATAACATGCAAGTATTATCAAATATATTGTTTTCATGGGCAAAAAAAAAAAGGTGCACACAACAAAAGAGATATATCTGTGTGTATATCTATACACAGAAACAGAAATACACATTTCTGTGGTATATGAACTAAAAAACGCCTCTTCCTGGCACACGTCTTAACGTCATTAATAAATTACATGATTTCTTTTAGATGTCCCTCCGTCAGAAAGTGGCTGCCCTGTCTCTGAGTACAGTGTGGAGATGACAGCCCCTGAAGAAGTGGTTTCTGAGGTGTACCACGGGCCTGAGCTGGAGTGCACCGTGAGCAGCCTCCTCCCCGGGGCCACCTACGGCTTCCGCGTGCGCGCCCTGAACGACGGCGGGGTACGTGTGCTGCTCTGGCCCCTGTGGGGCTGCCCTGGCCCCTCTGGGGCTGCCTGGCCCCTCTGGGGCTGCCCTGGCCCCTCTGGGGCTGCCTCGGAGCTCCTGGGCTGGGGTGCTGCCAGTGCTACTGCTCAGGAGGGCCAGGGGGAGATGGGCAAAAGAAAACCGGGTGATCAGTGATTTGAAGGAAATTCGGAGGAAGAGCTGTGGTTTTAGACATGGTTCTCTTTTAAAAGGAGGTTTTGGGTACTGATGTGATTTGGCTGGCTAAAATCAGCTGCTCCAAAATGTGCAAAATCCCTGCTAGAAGTCATAGCTGTTTGCAAGGAGGATTCTCTTCATTGTCTTTCTGCTTCATTTCCTTTCTTAGGTGTGTAAAAACAAGAACTGCGGTTTCACCCTGGTGTTACATTTTGAGGGAACTCACATTCTCTATAGATTAGAAACTCTATGCTATATAGATTCAAGGAGATTTTTTTTGTTAAATTATTTCCTTGGAGGAAGTGCCTTCCCAAATATGTGAGAAACTCTGTCTGTTGTCCATGGAGATCTGCAGAAAGATCTTTTTCTTTTTCATGAGGTTTGGGTTGATTATGCTTCCCTTTGTGTCATTCCAGTGGTGTTTATAAAGTCCCAACAAAACTGCATGCATTGATGTGTAGCTTCCCAGGAATTCTTGATGATAAACACAACACAAAGGTTTAAAGTTTCTCACTTACAGGGAGAAGTTCTGTTAAAACTTACCTTGGGTATCAGAAGAATCTGCAAGACTGTTAAACTGTTTTGTCTTAAAAATACTCACTGTTTTGTTTTTCTGAAAAATTCATTAAATGCAAATGGAAAGGTTAGATTTGCTTGCTGGAGTGAAGGCCATTGCCTAGCTGGTAGCTTTGAATAAATTAGGCCTTGCCCTTTTTTTTATCCTTTTTTTTTTTTTGGCAGAACAGTTGCAAAGCATTTCTGATTCCACCCTTTGTTGAATGAGGGGCTGCTTCTGGTTTGGCTGGGTTTTTCTACCAGGTGCAAAATAGAGGAGGATGTCCTTTACCAGATTCTTCCTCAAAAACAGCAGAAGTCAATGAATGAGATTTTTCTGACATGTGCATTCTTTGTAAGACAAAGCAATCAGTGTTGGCCTTTGTTTGATGGCAGATACTCAGGACACATCTGCTGAGAAGTTTTCTGAGATTCATAATTTCGGTGTCTTTTGGCCTTTTTGTAGGGGCTCATTTTTTTTCCTGCTCGCTAATACTGCATTACAAAATAAGTAAATATCAATGTTTTTTCCTCTAATTGCTTCCAACTGAAGTTCCCTTGTTCTGGAGAACGATTTCTAATTAACTCAGGGATGTACTGAGCAAACTTCACTCTTCCACACAGGAGGCCTCAGAAAAGCTGTTTCAGTGCTATCTCCTGTCCTCGCACTGCTGGCTGAAGCCAGTTTCCCAGACTCCTGAAAATTGACTTTTTTTTGCTAATCTGCATTTAAATTATTCTCCTTCCATGGGCTCAGAGGTTGTGTGAGCTGAGCTGCCCGTGGAGCGGAGCATCCGCCGCGCGAGTGCAGCGAGTCCCTGCACACTTGTACCAGACCTGGGCTCCAGCACATCCTGTCCTTTTGCAATTAACTTGGGGCAGGCATTTTGTGAAAAAAAGAAGCTGGATATGGACTCGAACATGTGCTTTGCTCTTGCTGTGCTCCTCTCTGTGTCCATGAGAAGCCAGTTATGATACATGAACACACTGTGCTGAGGTAAGGCAGAGGGACACAAACTGTTCCTCAGTTACCGAGTGCACATTCTCACTTTTGGGCAAATTGGAGGTGGTTTCTGCCTTCATGGACCCTTTCTGCCTCACAGGAGGATGCACAAAGGATGTACATGCTCCCTGCTTGTTCCTGAGCTCACCTCACTCTTCACTTTGAAGTCTTGGCATCAAACTCAGAGTGATTTGTGTGGTCTCATCCTGAGCTCTGGTGTTTGGTGCCAGGTGTTGGAAGCCCAGTCTGTCTTTGAGAAAGTTTAGTGTGCTGAAAAAGTTCATGTGCAGTTCTTAGAGTGCCCTTGAGGGCTTTGAGGTGGGTATGCACCTGAATAATAATAATAATAATAATAACAACAACAACAACATCTTGTTCCCCTCTAGTACGGGCCGTATTCGGAGGCCACCGAGGTCACCACAGCAGCAGGACCACCAGGCCAGTGCAGAGCACCTTCCCTGTCCTTCCTGTCAGACACAAGAGTCCTGGTGAGCTGGGAGGTGAGTCAGGTGCCCTGCCTCTTGGATTCCACCTTGCCTATCCAGTTCAGTCAGCAGAGATCTCAAAAGTGAGCTTGAGAGCTTTGTACTGATCTGGAACTATCTTTTTATGCAAGGATATCCCATGTAGAAACTATTCTGCTGTAGAAAATCATCTTCTCTACTTTTCTCTGAAGAATTGCATAAAGTTGGTTACAAATCTTCCAGAGCAGGATTCAGACACAAGGCCCCTGCACTGGCATCAGATGATAGAAGTGCTCTCTGCAAGCTTTTAGCACATCAGCATGTTCTCAGTTGGAATTATGAAGACAAATATTTGATTTTTGGCTGAAACTGGAGTCTCTGATATGAAATTTAACTCTCCATAAATGCTTACGATGTAGGGATTTTTCCCCCTCAAAACTTGTTTGTTCCTTCCCCAAATATTTACTTTTGTTTTAGTTTGTGTGCATTCCTCCTCCATTCTCCAGCATCTCAGGCACTGGGCTCAAGATAAGTGTTTGCTGAAGTGCCTTGGGGATGATTGATTAAAGAAATAATGTTGTGTAATCAATGCAGAAAAGGAAGGATGTTACCATAAGTAATATTGTGATGTGGTTCAGTGGGGTTCAGTTCTGCCACAGGCATTCAGTGAAAATCCAGCAGCCCTGCTTCTGTTGGGCTCCTCCCCAAAGCAATGCCCCTGTTGAGAAAGAAATCACTGACATCCACAAGATGCTCAAATAAATTGATTGTGCTAACAACATCTCTAGATACAAACATAATCTGCATTTAATTTTATAACAGAAAGATCTGCTTGATGCAGTTTGGGACTATTAGTATTTTTTGCATCTAGAAATTGCACTGAACTTCTAGCTGCTACCTTTTAATGGTCAGGGATTTACTCTCCCCGGCCATGAAGCAGTGGTTCTGGTAGGCTCTCTATTTATTTGAAGGATATATTTGTTTATTCTAGCTAAAAATGAAGCTGTGGTTTGCAGTGGTTGTGTTTTCTTAAAGAGTGTCATTTTTTGGCTGGTGTGAATAAGAAGGAGAAACAATGAAGCACTGTGGAGTGTGGCTGGAGAGCACACTCTGGTGCCTACTGTGAGCCTTTTTTTTACACATTGTTCTAAAATCTGGCTTAGGAGCTCTGAATGTTCCTGCTCAACGAGCTGGAAGCTCTGAGGCAGAGCCAGAGAAGCCCCTGTGCCTGTGCAGGCTCTGGATCCTTGCTCTGGAAATTACACCTTGCCTGTCAAAGTCACCAAGTCCTTGTGGGTCACACCTCTGCAGGCAGAGCAGTGCTTCCCTGAGCTGCTTCAGGCCACACAGGACAGCTGGTTCTGTTGAAAACTCTGGCTGGTTCTGTTGAAAACTCTGAATATTTTTGTTTGGGAACTGTGTTGTTTTGCCTGTATTGGCTCATCTCCAGCATATTTGGATGTTCATTTTGTGTTCCCCTAAATAAAGGGATTGCTGGGGATATGTGGAAGAGGACAGGTTTAGATTAGTTATTGGGAAGAAATTCTGTGTTGTGAAGGGGGTGAAGCACTAAAAAGATGGCCCAGGGAACAGATGGCCCAGGGAAGGTGTGGCTGCCCCATTCCTGGAAGTGTTCAAGGCCAAGTTGGACAGGGCCTGGTCTGATCAAGGTGTCCTGCTGATGAGGGTGGAATGAGGTGATCTTGAAGGTTCCTTTCAACCCAAACCATCCTCTGATTCTGTGATCCCATGGGAATCTCTGTGTGGACATGAATGTGCCAGGACCCACACTCCCAGGTCCCATTTTGGGACTGCTGGGTAACTCAGTCCCCATCAGGCCAGCTCCTCCCTTGCTGAGGTTGTTCTTTTTTAGCACATGAGTGACTGCTTCAGGCTCCAAGGCCAGTGCTTCCAGAGCTGTGTTTTGATCTCTCAACTAGGCTGCACTAGATTGATGCTTTTTTTATGTTCTCCACGGCTGAGCTTCTGCCAAGCCAGTGGAGAGACAATTTATTCCTGAGTGTCCTGATGGAAAGCAAAGTAGCTGCGTACACTCACTCATTTCTCTGAATTTCAATCAGGTAATTTTTGTGCAGAATTGTCCTGTTTCAGTAACCTCTTAGGGAACATTAACTCAGTACATTTCCATTTGCAGCAGTAATGGTGTATTAATTTAAAAATAAGGGTGGTTGTTGGGGTTTTTTTTCCATGTACTTTATTCCTTCCCCAGTGAAACACAGCGATCCGAAGTGCTCATTTCTGAACTGAACCACATAAATATTTGTGTTGCAGAGTCCTGAATGTTCTGGTGCTGACATCTCTGAATACAGATTAGAGTGGGGAGAAGAGGAGGAATCTCTACAGCTTGCATATAGTGGCACAGAAACCTGCTTTGAGATCAGTGACTTGTCAGCAGCAGCACATTACTGCTGCAGGCTACAGGTATGGCAGGGCTGCATGCATTGCCCTCTGAGATCCAAACTGAGTTTCCTTCCACTGCTGCTCTTATTTTTATCACTAATCCCCTCTGAAGTTATGTGCTCTCTAAGGCAGAAGGAATGCACATTTATTTTAAGCAATGCAGGCTGATGTGTTACTTAAAAATTGCTCTTGTGTTTTGTTTCTTTTGGTGACTAATGCTTGTGACAGCCACCTTGCCCTCTGACACCAGAACAAAATGGTTTAGAAAATTTTTTAAAAAGTCTTATTTCCATGGTAAGGAGAGGTAAATAGTATCTGCCTCCCAACTGGATATTGAAGATTTCCCTGGATTAAATAATGAATTCCAGCATCTGTTTAATTTAGCAAGTAAGGCAAAGCAGCTGAGTAGGTTCCTGTGTGTAGAGGAGATGTTACCTGCCAGAAAGTGAGTTCTCATCTTTGCCATTTTGTCTCCTAGATTTGTGAGGTTGGATCTCATGTAGAGTCTCTACATGATTTCTTTTTCTTTGATCTATTTCTCTCCTATTATTTGCAGTAAAAAGTAGCACTTAAAATACATTTTTTATATCTGTATGAAAGTAAAAATACATTACATTTCATCCTGTATGTCTACTGATATATAAATGGAAGGTTAAAGCAACTGGGAGTGAAGTAAAAACATTTTACCCAAGATTCTCTTCCACAAGATCTATTTGTATTTGAAGACAGAATACCACCACTAATCCAACCCAAATACCCACCCAGCTGGTAACATGTGGACCACCCAGGGTAATTTCTTTGATCAAGGACAACATGTTTCTGTCAAGTGTTTCCTTCTTATAGTTGTTTTTTTTTTAATTTTTTAAACAAGATATTCACTTTTTTTTTTATTTTTTTGGGAAGAAGGTTTGGAGGAGCTGGCCAGCAGCCCAAGAGCTCAGGCCCCACAGCTCCAAGTGCACTCAAATGTGTTTTGTGCCTTGGCCAGAGCTGGTCTGTACCTTGCTCTGGCACTGTGGGGGAATGTGTGAGTGGCTGGGAGGTGTGAGCCAGAAAGTGCCTCTTGTTTCTGCAAGAGGGAGAGCATTCAGCATCTGCACTCTGAGACCACTGCTGTGGAGAGCCCAAGGAAAATTTTGTGTTAAAAATGGAAACAGCCAGCTGTATGGCATCTTTGATTTCCAGTGGGGGCTTATTTCAAACTGCCTGCCACAAAAATGTTGCACAAATCTACTCAATTTTTAATGCAGCCAGTATAATTTCATCCATGGGCAGAAGTTACAGGAAAGGCACAACAGTAGGAAAATATTTTACTGAAGTCCATCAGTGACTCAGGTATTACTTTCCAGAGAGCTTCATCCTCTGGAACTGATCTGTTTTATGTGAAGGAGAATTTCTTACAAGATACGCTGTAATCTTCAAACAATTACATAAAAAATTCCCCACAAAGTATATATAACAGACAAAGAAGGAAAGTTAAAGAGTGTCAGAAGTTGTAGTTTATTTTATCTGTTACCAGCTTTAGCAGAAAAATCTCCTTTTTAAAAATAAAGATCCCCCTAACCACATTTATTCAGCCTCCTAATAAACACAGTATTGTTATCTCAATCTACAGTAACTCAATAGAAGAGGGAATTGAGGAATCAGGCATATCTAACTGCGGGGCAGACAGTTGTCTTTATTGTTGCTCAACTTTTTTCCTGTAATGAATATTCCTGAAAACAATAGTGGCTTCTGCAAAGGGAAATATTGTGTCATTTGGGGGGGGGCAGGGGAAAGCAGCTAGGCAGCAAAGCCCCATCAGTTATGGTGATGAGATTGTCCAATAAAGCAGTTAAAAAACACCACTGACAATAAATTGCTTGGAGCAAGATCCAAATGGCCAAACACTGGTTTAGAGGCAAGACAAATCATATCATTGGCAGAGCACAAAACAGGGCTCACTTCTAACAGCTCCAGGAGTGCTGCGCTAAATAGAAGATTTCCCCGGAGCAGGATTTGTTTTGAAGGGCTTTTTAAAGGCTGACAAATGTAACTTTATTATCTCTCTCTTCCAATTGAACAAAAATGCCTCCTGGAAAAACAGAACACGGCTTTGTGTTTGTATTATGCAGAGCAGAAATAAGTTATCCACTGCAGTTAAGCATAGATTAGAAATCAAACAACTGTTTGATGTGTCCTGTCATTGCTTTCAGAGTCCTGCTGGCAACACTGTAAGCCTGGATTTTTTAATTAATTGTAATCTGATGGGAGACTCTGGGCTAACTTTTCCAGATGTAAAGGAAATGTGGAGGGTGCTGGGCAATATCAAAGCTGTTTCTGGAGGTCTGTGCCTTCTGGACTCCTGTAGTTTCTCCTGTACCTTGTTCTCTATAAGCTCTCCCCATACGTTATGTGCTGTGTCAGGAGGAGCCCAGCCAGCAGACCCAGGGAAGGTTGTTATTGCCCATTACATGCCATTCCTGAGAACCTAGAATGCTGCATCCAGTGTTGCTTCAAGGCTCCAGGTTGAAATAGGAATGTTCAGATGTGATATAAAGAAAAAAATTATCACTGTGCAGGCAATTAAGGATGTCACAGTGGTCCAGAGGGGCTGTGCAATCTGCATCCTTGGAATTTTTCAAGACCCAGCTGGAAAAAAAAGCCTGAGCAGCCTGGTCTGCATTGTCTGGCCCTGTTTGGAATAGCAAACAGGTTGGATGAGTCCCCCAGTCCTTTCCAGCCTGCGGGCTTCTCTGAGTTTATAATAATCCTGAGGAGGTAACATCAGTCATTCCCTAGGCAATTCCAGTGCAATGGGTACAGCTTTTGCCACTGGCTGAGCATCAGCTGAGAAAACCCCAGGCCTGTACAACTGTGCAGTGTTGGCCTTGCAAAGCCTCTATTGATGAGCAGAATTAGGCCAGATTTGAAACTTGGTTTCCACTGGGATTCAGGATCTATGTGTTAGGATGAGAAGCTTGATAAATTGATGCTCTCCTTTTTTTGGTGGGAGATGCTGAGCTGTGTGCTTTGGTTGTGGTTTGGTAGTGAGTTATGACTTTTCCAACTTTAATGATTGTGTGATTCTGGGGAAATTTGAGTCATTGATGCCATGCTGAGGTCCTATATTCTTATACCAGAAACTTTTTAGCATGAAATTAGTTACCCATTTTCCAAATTAGGAACCAGGCTAGTTTTTAGTAAGCCAAATATCCCTTATCTGTAGGGATATTTCGCTTGCATAAAGCATTTGTTGGGGCTCCCTGCAGTATCCTGAGACCTCTGTACTGGGAGGCTCAGTAATTTTGAGTAGCCAGTATGCTGAGCCAACACGATGTCACTTGTCACTGGCAGCACGACTATGACATTTTCCCTTACCCACCAAAGTTAACCACTGGTAAAAAGGTTATTAAATATCTGTTAGAGAAAAGAGAAATCTCCAGTTTTTCTGAGACATTCCTGAGTGACAAAGGAAGGTGCTAATCCCTGGGATAGCCGAGGTGTGAGTCATGCTTTACAGAGGGAGCCAGCAGCAAACATCCTCTGAAGAATTCACTCGGCTCTTCCAGCCTGCACAGTTCATCATTATGAACTTGACACACGTGTGAAGGAGAACACTGGTCAATAGTTTTTGTTTTCCCACCCAGGCCATTAACCAGGCTGGAGCTGGCCCCTACAGCGAGCTGGTGACCTGCAGAATCCCCGCGTCCGTGCCTGATGCCGTCTCCAGCCTGTCCGTGCTGGAGGACGAGCCCGTGGGTGCCTGCCAGCCCTCACCCTCTGTGTGCCTTGTACTGAGCTGGGAAGAGCCAAGCAATAACGGGGCTGAGATCACATCCTACAACATCGACCTGGGGGATGTCACCATCCCTGTGGGGAATGTGACCAGCCACGTCATTGAGGGCTTGCTGCCCGAGACCTCGTACCGGTGAGTGCGGCGCTGGGGACGGGGCACGGGGCACACCCAGCTCAGCTTCACACAGGAAATGCTCCTGGCATGGACAGGGGCTCAAAATGCAAACCAGCAACCCAAACAGCCAGCCTAGAGAGCACAGGATCTGCAGTCATTCCTTGTTGGAATCAGTTATGGTCGTTCATGTTCAAGTATTGTTTTCTTCCACTTTTTTTTTCCTCTTCTCTCCTTGCATCATCTCTGACCTCTCCTCCTTTTTGAGTTGCTCCTAAGGTAAGGTTCCACTGGTAACAATAGATTTAAAAATAAGAAATAATTAAAATTACTGTGTCACATCTCATAATTTTTCAGCTACTTAGAAGTACTCTTCCAAGGGATTAAATTATTAAGTTGATCCCTATGCAGGGTTAGCAATTTTCACACAATGGACTTTTATTTGTACAGCTATTTTTTGTTTCTGGTATATGGAGATTAGTGAGAAGATGATCTGAATTTAAAACCAGTTTATATTGCTTCACAGTCTAAATTGCTAAGTGCCATTGCCAAAATTTTATTAGTTTAATGTTCAGGCTTATATGTTTTCTCCCTAATTGCTAATTAAGGAAGAAAAATGGTTCCATGCGGGCAATGAACAGCAATACAACAGAATATGTGACTAAAGAAGTTCTATTTTAAGTGCTATTCTAATAAAGACAGAAATCTGATCACAGAGTTGTGAAATTAGATATGGCACAGACTTGCTGTAACGTTTTTCTTTTTTTTTAATTTTGTGTTCAAGGTCACAATCCTACAGTTCTTGTAAACGATAAGTTCATAATTCAAATTTTATCCTGTACCCAAGGAGAGAGAACTTGTAGCAAGGATACAAATACACTAGAAGTTATTTAAAGTGAGGAGGACACATTGCTTGCTCACAGATCATTCTTATAAAGTTGAAGAGTTTGTCTGTGGATTGGTCACTCAGCTGTGGAAATGCATCATCTTTGGGCAGTCTTGTATTCCCTGGTTTCTCCTCAAATGTTTGTTCAACCAAGAGCCAAAAAAGCTGAAAAGGGAACTTTGAGCAACTCATTCAAGACAGAATGTGCCATTTAAATTCTTCACCAAAGTCATACTCCTTCAGTCTCCTTTTTAGCTGGTTCTTGGTTGTCTACAGCTTCCTTTAGGGAAATGTTGTCTTCAAGGCCTAAAGATGGAGATTGGAATTATATTTTTTTTGCATTCTTATATCGTTATTTTGTAAAAAACACCATATTAAATCACATAGTTTTAGTCAGGGATTCTGCTTGTCTCTGATCCAAATGAAACAGCTAAAGCCACAAGCATTAACTGTTCTAAATATTGTTGTAAGACTAAGTTCCTACCAAAAAAAAACCCACTGGAGAGCACAGTGGATGGCTGATCAGAAGGAATAATGTAAGAAAGCTCTTTCCTTGAATAAAATGAAAGAAACCCCAAATTCTGCATCTTATTTCAGTCAGGGAAGAAAAGTGAGTGCAGTTGGATTGCAAATGCACCTCATCAATAGTCTGAAGTATTATATTGCTAATTAGAATTAGATTTGTCTGTGTGTTTTGGTCATTAACTTTTTCACTGATATTTCTTCTTCAAGCATATCTTGCCACCTGCCTTTGATCAGGGAATGTCTGCCCTGATAAATCCTTAAGAAACAGGATTATAAGGACATGTGCTAAAAGCTGGTGCATTTTCTGCCCTCCCTGGTTGAATCAGAAGAATATTTCAGAGCATCACTGATCTCATTCTCTGCATTTCTCCACTGATGAGTCTTCTTTTCATGTCAGTTTTGTCTAACACAAGTTACTCTTCTCCCTCTCAAGTGTTTATTCCCTGCTGGGTTTAAAAACAGTGAACATGTTTTTCCTAGACTAAACAAGCCAAGTACTACTGGGTTGGAGGCTCTGAACTCCCTTGCCAAAGTCTGAGCAGAATTTGAAGTAAATCACCAAAGGGTTTATGTTTCACTTGAGCTGGAATTCCACTGTCGATGTTTCTGGTTGTGGGACCCCAAAATTGAAAGCAAATCTTGGTTATTGTGAATCCAGCAAGCCCAAGATTAGAAATTTAAATGATTTTGGACAGGGAGGTGATTCTGACACCCTCTCCACATGTGTGCACCCTGTTGGAGCTGTCAGCTTGGGCATTGCTTTGCTTCCAGCTTCTATGTGGGAATGGCCACAGAACGTGGGAATGGCTGCAGGAGCAGCCCAGGAGCACACAGAGAACCCCAGGCCCTCTGCAGAGATGGGCTCCAAACTGACCAGTTGGATGCTTTGTCCTAGCAGCAAATCCAACCCGCAGGCTGGAGAAGGACTTACATCCCAAAATGCATTTAGGGCAGGAGGAACTGGAGCATGGCTCTGTCACACTGACAGTGCCACCCCAGGGCTGAGTCCGGGGGATTCCAGCTCAGCCACAGCCCAGCTCTGCTGCTGCAGAAAGCAGATGCCTCCCCAAAGCACAGTGTAAACATCCTGGCTGGTGAGCAGCTGCAGAAATATGTCTGAGTTCTGCACTCTCTCTGCTTTATTGACACAGCCACGAAGCTCTGGAAACTCAGATTATGGGGTAATACACTTGGCCTGGTTTTCTGTGAACTGATGTAACCAGGAGTGAGTTAATAAATATTCCACAATAAATAAGTATTCAACAGTCACAGAAACACCAATTTTCTATTACACTCTGTTCCCAAGCTTCGCTTAACACATTCCATAGATAATTGTGTTCTGCTGTTGAGATACTTCACTGCAAAACAACTTGCAATTTTTAAGAATGCTCCTTCTCCTCTGAAGTTACACAGTGTACAGAAATATATAGTAGCACTATTTAACTTTAATAGCAGCACTTAATCTGGTTTAGGAATAAAAATTGTATAAATATTTTGGTTTTTTAAGCTGTATCAAGTAAAATTCATCCAAGATGGAGAGGAAAATTCACGTGGATACAGGCTATAAAACAAAATACATTTCAGAGTGTAAAACTGAGTCTTTTTCCAGGAGTCTTGAGTGGGGATTTGTATGATTGTTGTTCATCATGTCCTGGCTGCTGCTGCTTCTGGAAGATGCTGCTTACCCTCCCCTTTGGAAGTCCATGGCATTTTAACTCCCACAGGTTTCCACAGGCACATGTATTGCAAGTGGTGGCATTCCTCTTATGGGAACTAGGAAATCAAAGTCTTCTCATGTCAGGCTCTAAAATTAATTCAAAAGTTGATTTTCCAGTTTGTTGGAATACTATACAAAGGATTTTGGGACCAATCTGAAAATAGCATCCTGTTTAGTGTGTTTATTTCCCTGGGTCAAGAATCTTATAAGAGAGAATGGTCTGTTAAAGATCATTTCAGGGTTTCTAAATTTGCCCAGTCTGATTTATGGTTTTTCTTTCTAAATGTTTAAAAGTTGTAGTGGGAAAATGTGAGAATGAATACAAATATTATTGGTCCAGGGTCTTAAGAATTAGTCACTATTCTTAAATATATACTTTACATTTTCAAAAAACCTGTCAAATTGTGATTGTCACATTGTTAAACCATCTTTCTTTCCAAGAGGATGTTTGGGGTATTTTCACTTAGAAACCATTAGTGGAAAAATTGAAAGGAATTCAGGAAGTGCTTTACTCCAAATATTTCTACTTGTCTATACTCTACTTTTACATGAAAATAAAGAGTTGATTTTTCCCAGTACCAATTCTGTAAACAGTAATTGGTTTCCACTCGATTGTGCATGTTCTCTTGCCCACCCTGGCTGTGCCACCCAGCTGGAAAAGCTCAGTGTCACAGGCTGGGGCAGGGACACAAAAAAGTACCTGAGCTGGAGCAGAGATGAGGCTGGAAAAGGTGCTCTGCCCCCTTTTCCACTTGGTCCTTTCTCCCTTTTCTGTTTCCCTTCTTCCCTCTCTTCTTCCCAAGGCCTGAGACCCACTGAGTTGCTGGGGTTCAGAGGGAGGTGGCACCTGGGTTTGGATTGCACTGCCACGTGCACAGGAAACACAAAATCAGTTGTTTGTGTGTGTCTGATGAAGCTCAGGCCCTGGGAATGATAGTGGCAATTTCCAGAGCTCAGCAGAAAAGAGGGGCCACATCAGCCATGTTAGAGTCAAATAAATCAATTCCTGCTTTCCCAGTGTCATGTTCATTTGTAAAGATGCCTGTCTCTATTTTAGGGCTTAAGAGTTTCCATCAGTCTTGCTGTGCTCCAGAGTCAGAAGGGAGGTGTGTGTGCATATTTGTGTGTGTCAGGAGGGGGGGAGCAAGAACTCTGTGCAGCAGAGGAAAGCCAGAAAAAAATGAGTCAAGAGACACATTTTTGCCTTGTGCAAATACTGGCAAAAGCAAGACAACTGAATGCAGGTTTCTGTGCATGCATATATCTAAAAAAACACATTTATCAGCTTCTCCTTAAAAAATGTGATGTTGGAGAGGGATTCATTTCACTCAGTGCTTGTTTTCAGGAGTGGTAGCTGCCATTTGGAAACCAGCTGAAATTACAGTGCTTGAGGACAGGAGAGGCTTGGTTGTTATTGAAACTCTAAGTAATACCAAATAAAACAAAGGACTATGGACTCTAGAGCATGCTGCTGTAATCAATTTGCAAAAACAGTAGTAATTTTATAATCTAGCTGTTAGTTTATGTGCACATGCTAATGGATAGCTTGCTAGAATCCAGTGAAAATACATCAGGCTTTTTTTTTTATTGGAAATGCCATTAAATATTGATGTAATGACTCTTCAATCTAAAGCAAACCAATAACATAATATGAAGTAAGGTCAATGTTAGATTAATTACCCTTCTTCAGCTACTAGAAAAGCCTTTTGTTCTGTCTATGTCAAATACTTTAAAGCAGCATTTGAAAAGGAGGCTCCCACTAGAAATTTGTGCCGTCCACCCTTAGGGAGGAAGAGGATGAATGTGGTGTTTAAGGCAGTCAGGATGCATTTCCTGGAAGGTTAAAAGGAAAATGCAGCTCCACACAAGCAATACATTACCCCTGTCCATGGCTGGGTCAATAAGCAAAGGTTTAAGCACACATTTGCATGTGACTCTATAAACACTGCATTCTCAGTGTGCAGTGGCTTTAGCTGACTAATCAATAGATCAGGCTTCATTTTGCAATATGTTTATTGACAGTGTAACCTTTTATGTTCTTGAAAAGCAGGAAATACAATTTTGGGGTTTTTTTCTAACTGGGAATACTCTCTGGAGAGTTTATATCCTTTTAACATACTCTTTTCCTGATGGTAGAGCTGAAAACTTGCTTTTAAAAGCAAAGTAATTCTTCATACGTTGTCTGTGTGAACTTGCATCACTTTATGTTCTTCAGTCAAAATAAGTAGCTTTGCCAAGCAAAGACAGTTCTGGTAAAGAGTCTTTACCCATGAGAAAATACAAGGCTGCTGTACACAGCATTTCCAAAGTAAATGGCATCTCTCCAGCTAACTAAACTAGGCTGAATATCTTAAACTTAATTTGTTTTCTTCATGCTGATTTTTCATATTTTGTCTTTGACTTAACAAACTTTTGAAACCTTTCGGGCTCATCTGTACCAATATTTCTATTTACACAGTTCTCAAAACTGTTTGGGAATGCAAATTTCCCATTTTTGATGGTAACATCAAAAGCACCATAAAAAAGCAGCCAGAGACTTCTACTCCTCACTTATCTCAGTGTTAAACCAAGGTGCAGAAAGGTAAAAGAAAATTAACAAAGCAGAAAGCAGGAGTCATTATCTTAAGAAACAGAATTTAGAAGACTGGCTCAGTCTTAAGAACATTGCCAAATTCAAGCTGCTGTGACCAGGCAGGTGGTCTGCTTTTCTTCTTGATGTCCTCAGTGTGATTCAAATGCTTTGAGGGCTTTTGTGCATCTTGTGAGGGTGACTTGGGCCCAACTTTTATTTGATGTAACAGATAGTTCACTGGCAGTTAACATTTCTGCAGTTTGTGCCAGAGTGTGGGAGGTTTGTGGATTTAACCTTCTCCATTAGTTCTTCCCAGCAGAGTTTCCTGTGCTTAAATAGTGTGTTTTTGTGGGACACTGAGATAACCCTGCTCTGGTTCTTCAGGGCTGTTTGCCAACGTGGGGATGAGTTTCATGGCAGTGACACCAATGATTTCCCTGAATGATTCCACCTAAATTAGTCCATGATCTTTGAGTTGCTTTTTATTTACTCATAGCTGGGCACTTCACGTTTTCCAGGCTGTGCTTGTCCTGTGCTGCTGTCCCTGTGTTCCTGTGGCTGCAGGGACTGTCACCAGGCCCTGAGACCCAAACCTTGCCCTCTGCCTTGCTGCACTCATAACATCCTCACTGCAGCTCTTACAACCTGAGCAGGATGATCCTTCTTGTGTTAGCAGAACCTTCCAGTTTGCCACAAAAAGCCCTGGGAGCTGGGCTGGGCACTGTGGCAGGGATGTGTCTCTTGTCTCTTGGCACATATTTATATCAAGAACCTGGTGAAAGCCCTTTATTTAATATTTATCTTTTTACTGTTCATTTTAGGATCAGGATCCAGGCTGTCAATGAAATTGGAGCTGGACCTTTTAGCCACTTTATTAAAGCAAAAACCAGGCCATTACCACCCTTACCTCCACGGCTGGAGTGTGCTGCAGCAGGGCCCCAGAGCCTGAAGCTGAAGTGGGGAGACAGCAGCTCCAAGCTTCACTCTGCTGATGATATGGTCTACATCTTGCAGATAGAAGACAGAAATAAAAGGTAAGAGAGATGAATCTTTTCCTTGTGCTAATGAAAAAAAAATCTGGTTCATCATAACACAGTTGTGAATGAAAGAAAAATTGTGTTTCCCTGATTGCTTTGTGCCTAAAATACATACAAAATACTGTTTTAATAGGCATTCTGTGCCTGTAGACTGAGCAAGTTATGCAGCAAAGCTGTAAATGATACAGAATCATTAAGGTTAAAAAAACCTCTAAATCGTTGAATCCAACCATTAACCAACCTAACACTGCCAGGTCTAACAGAAATCAGTCCTGAACTGGTGAAATTTGAGCAAAACCCTTGCCTCTCTGCCAGTAAATTTAATAACAAGTTTCCTGGCCACAATGCTTTACCTTTTGGAATAGATGAAACAAAGGTACTGCACCCTGGTTGCTGTGAGTATTAATAAAGCCAAGGGTTGCAAATCAGAGGTCTAGGAAAGGTAAAACTGAGCACAACAATGTTTTTTGGTCAACATGGTGGTCATGATTTTATAGCTGTAATGTTTTACAGCATTAGAAAATATGAGCTTGGCATCAGCTTGGTAGCTCCACAATAATTTTAAAATAAGGTGTGCATGACACAAAAAAAATCTGTGTTTAAATTTAACAGTCAGTGCTGAGCAAAAACTACTTCTCCCACGTGAACTTTGTATGGGAAGATTTGCTAACGTAGCTCCAAAGTTGTGATGAGATACATTCAGTTTAAAAAGGGAAGGAAAGAAAGACAATATGCAAGTACAGCCTAACAGTCTGAGCTCTTCAATGAATAAATATCATAGATGGTTCCTAATTTACTAATGAAACACTCTTAATTACTTCAATTAGCCAAAATAAGTGACTTATCGAGTAGATAATCCCTAGAGACCTTCAGCACAGATCATAATTTGTTGTAAATTAACACAATTCCTTTAATTTAAATAGAGCTGCGCTGAGTTTATGCCAACTGAATATCTGGTCCAAAACCTCTAATTTTAAGTAATAAACCCACCATGAATCATGCCTTAATACCTCCCAGTATCTCAACTGTAGTGATGCAGAGAGGGTACATGCTCCCCTGTATTAATCCTGAGAGGAGTCCAATGAATATAAATACCCACATGAAAGTCTGACTGGTAAAAGCAGCTCCCTCAGAGTGCAGTGATGCTTGGCAGGAGCCCATCACCTGCAGCACCCTGGGATTCAGGCAGCTCTGGAGACACATCCAGCAGGCTGCTTTGCTTTGCTTTCTGCAGGTAGGGTGGTGAGGAGCTGTAAATTGTTTTTAACCTGTCTTTATATTGGGGAAAACAGTAAATTTCCTTGTAAGAATGAAATGTTGTCTCGCAGCAGGCAAGGTAGGGTTTTTTCTCATTTGCTTTGGCACAAAGCTTTAGCGTGATCCTTTGCTTTTGCACAAGCTTTTCCCACAGCAAATGCCTCTTATGAGCTTTTAATTGGGAGCCATTTGAACTCAATACTCTCCTGGATCTTCTCAGCTGTGAATTTGACTTACAGAACTCCCAGAGATGCAGAGAAACTGCTCCCCTACATTGTGCTGTCTCCTCCTGCTTGAACTGAGCCCTTCCATGAAATGGCTCCTTTTGTCAGTTGGGTTTGGAACAATAGCTCAGACAATTCCTGAAATGAGCCAGAGCTGGGGCTGATGAATCCATCCTGGCTTGGGCACAGCAGAGTAGTGGGATGGATGCACTTTTGTGTCTGAGACAGGTCCTGGCAGTAAGATCTGTTTATTTTTTCCCTGTCTGGCAGTCCTTTTTTACTCTCCTTTGTGTGTGTTGATCACAGGGAGAGGTGCCCCTGCAAGGTTCAGTTCTGTTCATCCAGGACAGCTGTCACCCCTGGTGAGCTGGGAGGGACATCCCACATGGGAGCTGCTGGAAGCTGCAGGTGGTTACAGAGTCCTCTCTGAGACCATTCCCATTAAATAAACCCTATTGTGACTGAGGGGTTGCTAACCCCTGTGTGTGCTTGTGGAAAATACTGGAATATGGAGCATCACAGGCCTCTTCAATTGCACAGGCTGAAGGCAGTGATCTGTTCCCATCTGAGGGAGTAATTAAATAGAATATTTTAGCTGGAAGGGACCTGCAGCCATCCAGTGTGACTGCCTGGGCAGCTCAGGGCTGGCCAGGTTAAAGGGTGTTGTTAAGGGCATTGTCCAAATCCCTCTGAGTCACTGGCAGGCCTGACCACCCCTCTAGGAAGTCAGGCTCTGGTGAAAAATGACACAGAATAAATGATCTAGAAGGATGTTTTGGAATATTTTGTAGAAGGTATCATGGTGTCCCCGCCATTGGGAGGAGAGAGAATACTTGATTCAGGGAAAGAGGTTGTGGTTTAAAACATGGATAACTGAAAAGCGACCTCTGTCCTTTTCCTGGTCTTTCAAAAGATATTGTTACTGTATTTCCTGAGACATCTGAAATTACTGATAACACCTTTATATTGAAATCCCTCAATTTAGTACTACAATTGTCCTTCCTTTGGTTAAAATAGAAGTTACCTTTAAAATCTGTTGAAGCGTTTTCACAAGCAGAAATATAAAGATGAACAATGTTTCTTTTAAGAAAAGGAAATAATCAGTCCCATCCTGACCCAATAGCTTTAATGGCCTTTTGGTAAAAACTCACCTCTGCTTTTATGTAATGATAGTCAGCCAGTGCTCTCCAGTGTGTCCTGGTCATTAAGGATTGTTTTCAACTTTTCCTTTCTGTAATGAGGTGTAACAGGCCAGTTGTTGGAGACCAAATGTTTCATTGATTGCAAGATCTGTAAAGCAAAATACTTGGAAATCTTCTGGCAGTGATTAGTGTAAGGGCTTGAAGAGGTGTGCACATCAGAGATGTACCTGCGTTAGCTCCCATTAGCTCTTCGGGGTGTGACATTTAGGAAGATGAAATTAGCATCACTTGTCCTTTCAATTATGGGCAGCACTGAGTGGAAATGAAGAAAAACCTGTTTCTGGAAAGCTCAGTACATAGAAACGTTAGTTGAGAGTGAGTGACCTTTATGTAAGGAGGGCTATGAAATTCCTTTCTTTTTTAAATAAACTCTCAGCTGTGACTTCATTTTCTAATTGTGGTAATATCAGGAAATTTTTGTTAATCAAATTGCACTACTTCCCAGAATACTATGGATTTTTCCCTCTGTGGAACAAACGAACCTAATTAATGGTTTTTAGTTTTTTCCTGCTCTACTGGTAATTAATCTTCAGTTGTTCCCACAACTAATTACACCTCTTAGTGTCTTACAGTGCTCACAATATCCAGTCTGAAAGGGAGAACTAGCAAGTAAATTAGTACTGGGTCATTTATCAGTTGCTTGTGTTTCTTTTAGATGACTGTTTGTTGCAATTTAGGTAAATTGTGTGATTTTTGTGTGTGTGCAGAATCACTATAAATATATACATATATAATTACATTTTAAGGGAGAGTCATTGGTAAGTTTGACTTAGAGACATCCTAAATATATTCTGTAAAAATATCAGGTAAGGGTCATTGACAATTGTCCCACACTTCTGGTGTCTTCGGTTGGTGGTAGCAGGGAGTGGTTGAACACAGGAGCCTCAACATGGGTGTTTAATCTGCTTTACCTTGAGGGGAGGTAGAATAGAAAACAGAGGGATCAATTGCTGAATGTGCTGCCCTTGCCTGATGACTTTTGCATAATCATCCCCTGGATACAGTATGCAAGTTTCAAGCAGTCTAATTAAAAAATTGTTTACACTCCTGATTTGATCACGACAATTTGCACCCATTTTAGCAGCAATTACTGTTATGTATCAGTCCTACTGGCTTGTGAAATTCTATTAAAACACAAAATCAGATAAGTTAACGGATCCTTGCAAAAACCTGCAGGAAAAAATCATTTTCATATTGGGCAAAAGAGTGATAAAAGGAAATTAGGCATGAGCACCAAGACAGATGGCATGCTACAGTTTCCACTGCAAGCCTGCTAGATAAAAAGTTAATGTTCAGGAAAGTTTTCCAGATAGCTGTGTTCATATTGCTGCGTTGTGTAGGTGAGTATTGCTATTAATAATAGTGATATTTATATTAGCAGCATTCTGATTGGATACTTGGGGCTTTGCAAATGAAAAAGAAGAGGAAGAACTGTTCCCAGTGTAAGAAAGTTAACTTGTTAATGCATTTCTGCTTTCTTCCTGGAAGCAGGAGTAAGCCAACATCTGTAGTAGGTGTGAGTTAACTCTGTGTGTGTGTGTGTGTCATTATTTGAGGCAAGGTGAAGGTGAGAAAACCACGTTAAATGTGTGAGATGAGGTGTTTCAGCTGTTAGGAAGCTGGCAAGACACAGAGTAAGATGCTGCTCCAGCAGTATATTCCAAAAATCCCTGCTTTGGTAAGAAACAAAATTTTCTCCTTTATTTTCATCTCTGCACATCTGCAGGTACTTCAGACTTCATTGGTAACTGAATATTCCAGACAGCAGATCATAAATAAGAGCAGCATCTAGACCCAAGACTGTCACTGTAATAAAAACCATTGTCTGCACATCTGTAACGACCTTATTAGAAAAACAACGCCTTGATTAGAGTAGTGAATCTACTCTTTAATCTCTGAAGTAGTAATGGAGGCCCAGCTTAGTGCAGCAGGAGCACATTGTCCAGTTCTCCAACATCACATTTTTAGGTTCCAGCTAACTTTGGTTCATTTTTGGTGAAGCAGAGGCTGAGCTTGGCTCCCTTGGACAGCCCTGCCCAGGTTCCTGGGGCGGTCACAGCAGCAGCTGGGCCAGGATGAGCTCAGGGAGCAGCATTTGCAGCCCCACAAACACTGTTAGCTGCTGCCACGCAAGGAAAGTGGCTCTGATGCTGCACAGGGGGGGATAAACACGTGTGGGGCTGTAAGAACTGTGTTCTCTTTTGGTTTTAGCTTTAAGTCCATTCTTATTTATATCTGCTGTTGGTTATTGACACGGTGTTGTAGCTGCCTCATCACCTTCTTCTTCCTGACTGTATAATTTCAAGAGGCCATTGGGTGCTTTCCCTGATTTCTCCCACATCTTCCATTCAAATGTTAATTCCTATTTAAGCTGGGCTCAGGATTGCCCTCCCTGCCTGCTCCTTGCCCCCAGATGTGGCTGCACACAGGAATCTTCTGTCAGGCATTTTGATGCTCTGTCTTCCATTCCTCCTGAATGTGCCCAGATTTTCCTTCCAAAAAAAGCAATTTTTCTTGTTATGGAGGAGCTTCTGTCGGCTGAAATACTTCGCCTCTCAATAATTTCAGACATCTGACAAATGACTGTCTGTTGTAAGTATGGGTTACAAACTCAAATTCAGCAGCAGATGAAAGATAATCTAGTAGAAACAAGCTAAAAATCGATTTTTGGCAGCAAGTACCCTTTGTCTAGCCTGCAGATGTGCTAGATAATTCAGGGAAGAAAACCAAACTCTTCCCATCTGACTGTTATCACTTCTCTTCCTGCCTTCTGTTCTCCACTTAGTTTTGCTTTTGTAAGTGTAGGGAAGGAAATGTTGTGTTCTTCACTGGATCCTGTTGTTATTGTTGTTCACAGAATCAAAAATCATATTGACAGTGATGAGCATGCATTATAATACATATAGCAAGTAGAATCTTCCAGAAGCTTCCAGAAGACAGATCTTCAGGTCAAGGGTGCCAATGCATCCCATCTGTTTGGTCCACAGCTCATTTTAGAACTGGAAGCTAAAATTTGGAGAAGTTGTGGGAGCACAAAACTTTTGGGGAACTCTCATCTGTTTGCTTTCCCTCAGGACCTGCCTGCAGGAGGAGGTCCCAAAGAACAGCTTGGCAAAGTGCCCCAAAGCTGAAAAGATTGGGTCAGCCTGGTACTGGTTAGAGGAACAGAGATGGATTTGGGGATGGGGGATGCTGCAGTTGTGAAACTTTTCTCTTTGAGTAGAATGTTTTAAAATACAGCAGAAATTTAAAAAAAAAATAAAAAAAATCATGTATTGACTTTAATCCTGCATTTAATCTCTGAATTTAGATGGTTTAGAAGTTTTGCTTTCCTGTGGCCACCCACAGAACAGGGAGAGAGAAAATCACATAGATCAGTGAGTGTTTGATAATGTTCTCTATCCAAATTAGAGGAACAGTCTAAGAAAGTAGGTGGAGGCAGTAAATGTGTAGATAACGTGATGTGGCATTAAAAATATTAAAAGAGCTGTTGGTTTGTGAAATTCTTGTACTTTAGTTTCTAATTAGGCAGTTGCCTGTGTGTGCGGATGTGAAGGCTCAGGTCACAGGTCAGATTGGTGCTGTAATAATGATTTCTCTCCAGCCAAAATCTTGGCATCTGACCACATATTTGAGAGGCAGTAACTGAATCACTCAGGTGGCTGTTTCAGCCTTTGTGCCTCCCCCCCAAGATTGCCATCTTATTTAGTGCTGGACATGAGAATTTCTTTCAAATTAAATTCTTGTAAGAACCAACGGGTTACCAAAATATAAACAGAACCCAAGAGTTTGAAAAGGAACCTGCTGCTCAAAATGTGCTGGGAATTAATGAGCAGAGTGAGTACATTCATATTCTTCTGCTCGACTGAAGTGACTGAAGTGGAGGAAACAAAATAGCTGCAACATGCAAAATACTTCCAAGAAGATCTTCACTGAGAATAAAAGGGTATTGATGAAAAACTAACAGCAGTGGTGTCTCCCTAACAATTGCTGCAGGACAAGATGTTCTCTCTCCTCTGCTGTGTGCAGGTAAATGAATAATCCGTGACTGATGTGAGAATGTCTGGGAAGGGAGAATTGGGATCACTCAGTGAGATGAGGGAGAAGTAGCCTCTGGGGAGTGCCTCCATCCCTGGAGAAAGTTGCTTTCTTTTTGGTATTTGCTGTTAATTTAGTGGAGAGGAGAGACAATGCTGCAGCATGAAAAATTAAGAATAATTCAGGTTTAATTGTGGATGGTATTTAAAATAAAAAAATACCTGTATTGAGAATGCCAGTAACCTGGCAGAGGCTGAGTGTTTTCAAAGGCAGGCTGCCAGTTGAGGTATGTAGCCTACTGTCTTTTGAATTCAACTGGGCAAACCACTGATAATTGAAAATGTCTTATTTTGCAGAAGCTGAGAAGGAGAGAGAGGACATGGAAGGTTTCCATTCACAGCTTAAGTCAGCTTTTCAATGCCTGAGAGATTAAGTCCTTGCAAACAAGCTCAGAGCTGACTTGTTCTTGAGGCAATGTATGGAATGAGGCCTGGATGAAGCACAGTGAACAATAACAGGCTTGCCAAGAAGGCAAAGATTCATAGAGCTCATGTTGAAATGTGCTTTTTAAATTAGGTTTAGATTTTAAAAATGAAATTGGAATAATAAGAGTGCGTTATCTTTCTTTAGCTGATTTTTAATATATGCAGACCTCCCAGTAGCAATGTGCAGTGACATTGATTGACTCAACTCTAAGCTCATTGTGGTCCTCCAGCAGAAAGCCCAGGAGAGTGAAGAAAGACTGCTCCATACCTGTGGCCACCTACATCAGTTAACTGCAGTACTTTTTAAAATAACAGAAATAACCCTGGAGGATTATGAAATGCCTCCTTTACACATGAGGAAAGTACTACCTTACCAAAAAAATCACAATTTGAAGTGAACTGATTCTGAAGTTCTAATTTTGAAGTTAGTCTTTCATCTTCATTACGTGCCTTACATCATGGTCTACATCTTCAAACACAATTACAAAGCATTATTGTCACAAAAAAGCCCAACAGCAAGTGAATTTGATTGGTTTGGTCATCAGCATTTCTTCTTCCAAAACTGGAAGCCCTCTGTCTTCAATGATCATCATATCTCAGAAGTTTTAAGTGTGCTTCCATTTCAGTCCTTCAGTGGTGCAAGCTTCCCTGTAACAGTTCTTGCTTTCCCTGCAGATGATTTTTGAGATAGAGAAGTAGAAATGAGTGGAGATGGGAAGTGGATGGGAGAATTGGTGTTACCTGAACTGGGAGTGTTAGTTTAGTTCCCAGATGACAGAAGGAGCTCAAACGTTTTTCCAGATCACTTCCTCAGTGTTAGGAAGTGTTCGTGGCCTTAATCATATCCAGAAGGTGAGAATCTCTTTTGAGTCATTGGCATTGGCCATATGAATGTTGGAAGTGACCCTTAAGCCCATCTGGGGTGAGGGTGTGCATGTCTGAGAGCTGGGCAGATCCATTTATCCTCTCTTGCTCACCTAACTCCACAATGATTGCAAAGAGGTCGTTAGTCTAAAATATGCATCCATAAAATATGGATCTTTTTTGCTCTCTGTTGCCCTTGGATCAGGGTCAGAGACAAGTTCTGCACTCCTGTGAGTAGTGCAGTGGTTTCTGAGCCAGCTGCCTGATTGAGTTGCAGCAAGTACAGAGGGAGAGCAGTCTTGTCTCTGGAGTCACAATGCTGTCCTGAGTAAGTGTTCTTTGCTCATCACATGGCGAATCTCAAGAAATTTTATTCCATAAAGGTTTGTGCCAGTCCTTTGAAACGTTCTGTGGCTGCTTACGTGAGCCTCAGAAATGTGGGATAGCAGGGAGTTCTTAAACTGGATAAGCATAAGGTTAAGGAAACAATTCTTTGGGAATTGGCTCTAAACTCTCCTCTTCAAGACTTGTGGGTACAGATCATTGGTTTCCTACCAAGGTGTGAGTCTCACTAAAACTCAGTGGGGATAGGAAGCCACATCAGTCCTCAGAGTACATTTCCAGCAATTAGAATTACCTGAATATTTCCTTTTATTACAAATGATTCTTGATCTCTGTTTGCGCTTACGTGGATTGCAATCATAACGTAACACAAAGTGATTTCTGTCCCTGAGAGCTAATGGCAGACCCAGTTTCTTTGAAATGCACAAATTGCTTGTACTCTGTATCTCGTGCAAAGCCAAAGGATAAAGCTAGCACCTAGATAGGGAGGTCAAAGAAAAATATCGCCTGGCTTCCTGGTGATTTAAAACCTTCTGAAATGGTTAAGAAACTTGAATAAGGGTACTAAATAAGAGAAGAAAAAAAAAGGTACATGATCCTACACAGCAAATTTTCTGTTCTCCAAGGCCAGAACTGTTGCGTGCAAGGCGTTGTTCCCTGGTGGGGGCTGAGTGGATGGATGCACACTCTGGGTTCTTCCTCTTTATTTCTTTCACCCCTGTGTGCTCAGGTCCTGGGGGTCAGGGGCTTAGCTAGAAATTGCTGGCTGACATACAGCTGGTAGTGAAAAGCATTTATCTGAGCAGAGCAGTAGAAAATAGAAGTCGGATTCTCTTTAGCAACTGTATCCTTTTTTTTTTTTTTTAAGTGACATTGATTTTGTTCAGTATTACCTTGTTGGACAAGTCTGTGTGTGCTCCTGTTTAGTCTTGTCAATGGAAGTGTGTTGGAAGATGGCACAGATGGCTGCAAGACATGGTCTTTGTGTCTGAATGTAAATATAAAGTCCAAATCCATTTAAGAGTCAATGTATTAATTGTGTTTTCATTACGCTTGTAAACCAGCAGCACACAGGGTGTATTGCAGCAGGGTACACAGGCTGAATCCACTTTGATTCCATGGTAGTAGGGAACCCACTGACAGATGTTCTCCCTGATAATTCATGTAATCATTTTGCAAGGTAATAGTAGTTTCAAAAAGGGACAACGAGCTTCTGCTTTCCCCAACCTCCTCATCATCATTAGTGTGTTATTAACATGACATTTTTATACGTGCCTTTAACAGCCCTGCGGGGCATGTGGTGCCAATTTTCACAAGATGGATACTCTGAGCTGCTAAGTGTAATATCCAGAAATGTCAGTGCCACTCCAGTGTAACTACATGCTCTCATTTTTATTGTTTCAGGTTTATCCCAATTTATAGGGGACCAAGTCACACGTACAAGATACAGAGGCTGACAGAATCCACCTGTTACTCGTTCAGAATACAGGCAGTCAATGATGCTGGGGAGGGACCTTTCTCAGAAATCTGTACCTTCTGCACAACTAAGTCAGTCCCACCTGCAATCAAAGGTATGTAATAGGTTTTTTACAGGTAAATATTTGTGTAATTGGTAAGTATGGGGGGAAGTTGTAAGGGTTACCTTACATGTGGTAACACATGTGAAGAACCAGTTTGTGCTGACTGTTGGCTGCTCTTGAGTTGTGAAGTTACTTAATGGTGGGAAGCTAAATTACCACCCAAAAAGTCACACAATCAACATAAAGTTTGTCAGCCACTGTTGTAATAAAAAACTGGTAAAATCAGTAATTTTTGCTCTGGACTACCACAGCATTTATACAAGGGATGTAACAGCTGTAGTGTGTGTGTGTACCTACCAGCCTAAGCTTTACTAAAGTTTAATGGTTTTTATTGTGTATTTGATGTCCAATGTAGACCTTCAGGGTTTATTTTTCCTTTAATGTATACAATTAATTATGATACTTCACATACAGAGCATTAGGCTGGGAACTCAGCATGTGTTCCACTAGGAGAACTAAAGGCCTAATTAAATGATGTTTTCTAATGAAATGTCTTTTACTGGGTGTAAATCTTGTCCTACGTAATTATGCTCTGGAGGAGGAGGAAGGAAGGAAGAAGCAAAAGAAAAAACCACAGTGAAAGATGTTTCATTATAAAACTTCATGTAATTAGGCCTTTTGGTCTAGGCTTAATTAGTCCTTCTTTGGGCTCTTAAAAGGCAGTGGGTTTGCTGTATGGGCTGTCAGATCAGCTGAAATCAAATGCACCTTTTCTCCTGGGTGCTGAAATCTTCCCTGTCAAGCCCTATCATTTACTGAGAGGAAAAAAAAAAAAACAACTGTCAATTTGTCAGAGAGGTTTTGTTTGCTTCTCTGTGCTCAAAATATGGCTTTGGTGATTTTGACATCTTTTGTAACCCAATATTTAGAGAGGAGAGAGCACTGCTGGGGGTGTCTTTCCCTGCATTGGCTGCTGCTCTGAGTCAGCAGGAAGAACAACACTCTCCAGCAAAAATTACCTGTGTGAGATAAAGATACTTAGGCAGGGGTGATTAATCCAGATCCACAGCTTTGCACAGGTGGGAGATGTGCTGCCCAGCCAAGGGAAGGGAACTCGTGGGCCATGACCCAGGATGCCTGCATGCACTGTAGTCACACTGGCAGTTTGTTGGCAAAATCCATTTTATTCAGCTCACCTCACCTACGTTTTTGTTTTGAGCTCTCAGTCTGCCTGCTGAGTCCCTGTTAAATGTAACTCATCCCCTGGGATGAGTATCAGGCATAGATCTGGTGCAAATACCAGGTCATGTGTGGGCTGGGTCCTTGGTACCTGACAGAACACTGGCTATGACAGAGAAAAGGGCACAGAAAATCCTGCTTTTGAGCTCTGCTGAGGGGAAGTGATGCCATGGGGAGGAGGGGTCTGTTGATGCAAATTGATGGTGTTGATTCCCTTCTGTGCTCAAGTAATACAAAGGAATTTATGTAATAAACTTAGTTCGGCTTTTCATCTATCAGAAGAAAGTGTTTGTTCTTCTGTAAGATCTCCTAATTACTCTCTTAGTGATGCCAACCCTGGAATAGCTTTGTTGTTAATGGCAGTGTTTTGTAAGTGTCAGACAAAAATCTACATGTATTGAAGTGAGGGTTGGAAGGAGAAGGAAAAATAATTGAGATTGTTGTTGTCAGCTTAGATGAAGGCGTCTATTATCAGTCTCTCAACACCAGCAGATGTGCAGAGAGAAGTAAATGGGTATTGATTACATTTGGGCCTTCATGATTCATGTGTTCCTCTTGGGAAGTAACAAATCAGTCTAAAATTCTCGTAATGTATGCAGCAGCATTTGTTTCTTTGGTAGACCCTCCTGTTGTCTGTTTTTGTAGGGTTGGGGATCTAGATTGCCTTTAACAAGCTCATGTCCTTGCACGTGCATGTGTTAACCACCTGATAAAAGCACTCTTGTTTCTCCCAGTTTTTTGTTTTTTGGTGGGTTTTTCTTGGTTGGGTGTGGTTTTTTTTGTTTTGGTTTTTTTTGTTTGTTTGGTTTGGTTTGGTTTTTGTTTGTTTTTTTTTTTTTATTGTGCTTGCTGGCTCTGCCAGGAAGAGGTTGGTGGACTCTGGATGCTGTTGCAGGTTTTTTCATGCCTTCCAGGGCAGATGCTTTGTTGCACATAAAAATGTGCTGCCCCATCTGTTCTCTTGCTTGGCTCACCTGTGAGCTTGCCCTGGGTCAAGGCACAGCATCCCTTGGCTCTCAGCTGCTGAGAGAGCCTCTGCCAAGGACAGCAGCCTTGTAACACCTGACAAATTGAATTTCTCTGGAGTTCTAGTGAGAGCACTAGTCTAAGCCTGGCTAGAAATAGCAGGTCTGATCAAGAGGATGTCAGGCTCAGAGTTAGATTCAAGTCGAAGTTGGAAAATTATGCTTGTCCTTTTGCTCCCCGGGCTGGACTTATCTCTAATACAGAGGATTCTTTAGCTTCTCTTCTCACATTCCTTCTCCTGTTTTTCCTGAAAGAAATGGTTGATGTTATTCCTCTCTTTCAATGGCTTGTAGCATGCCAGGGATGTGCAGGCATCTCCACTGGCACAGGTGTTTGCTCAGAACTTCACAAAACTGCTGCTTTTATGAATGCCTGTGTAATTTGTGCATTGGCTTCTGCTTTGAAAAGATCAGTGCACAGCACTGCAATTAAGTTTTGTAAGTTTTCTCTAAATCCCCTCCTCCTTTGTGGCAGCTCACAGAGCTAACTGGTAAAGAGGTGCTCTACCCTTTTTAAAATGTTCTGGCATATATTACAGTGCTCATAAAATAAGGTTTCAGTGCACTCTTTATATTAAACATTAACACATTTCCTTTTATTGTAGCCCCTCGAGTGACACAGCTGGGAGGAAACTCCTGTGAAGTTACCTGGGAAATGGTCCCACCCATGAAGGGAGATCCTGTTGGTTATGTTCTGCAGGTACTGGTTGGAAGAGAATCTGAATACAAGCAGGTAAGGAAATGGTCTGGGTTCAATATTGTTCAATTGATGGCATAATGGAAATGTCTTTGAGAATCCACTGTGCTGCTTCTTTCTACTGTATTGAATTACACCCGATGCTGATGTGTCAGGGGCACTTTGGTAAAGGCTGAGTCAAAATTAAGGGCTGTAATGGGCTGTTTTCTCCCCTAAGGGAGTATATAGAACATCATTATTTTATTGGAGTGATTTGTGCTCTTTCTGTGGTTAATCATAACCTTTAAAAAGTTACATTTCTGTCCACCCATGCTTTCTTCTGAGCTGCCTGCCCTTAACCATTACCTGAAGATGAGATGAAGTCAGGAGATGAATCTGTCTCTCCAAGCCAATTCCAAGACTGTCCATCAAGGTTTTCAGACAAGTACACATTGAGTGGTTTGCTCATCTGTCTCATTCCTGTCTGAGGTTTTGATGCACGTGTCACTGCTGTGTATCCTTTCTGTCACTGTGGAAACAAAGGCACTGAAGTACAGCTGATCCTTCTTTCCTTGTCTGTCTTGATTAGACATCCCAAGTGGACACTTCCCCAGAGCACCTGAAACAGAACAGCTCATCCATAGTTGGATCTTTTATTTCATCTATCACACCTCTGGCCGTGTGATTTGCAGTGCACTTCATCTGTGTGCTCTCTTTTTCCTGTGCTTTCTTTCATTGTCGTGTGGATTCCAAATAAATCCAAGTTAGGGAAATGAGACATGCTATGCTAATTAAACTCTTATGCTGTGCTAATTAAACTCTTAAAAATACGTATCAGGTAGTACTTTCATTGCAACTGTGTCTTTGTTCCTCTTCAGGCTGAGTGTTACTGTGAACTAATGAATTATCAAAAATAACACAAAAAATGCAAGACAGTTCTTGGGGGCGATAAAGATTCAGAAACCTAATGATTGTTTTTGTCAGGAAACATTTTTGGTGCTGGTGTAGGTAATGTTCTGTGTTAGCCTCATCATGTCAGTGGCATGTGGGTAAGTGGGCCCATTTTTCTGTTGCCTGATGTTCAAAGCAGCTTTGGTGTGAAACCTCCAGGTACAGCTTCAGTAAATGCAGCCCCAGTGATGGAAATGTTCTGGTGTCCTTGGAGAGAACTGGGCACAGCCTCATGTTCCTGGGGGATAAGTGATGGCTTAATCTGCACAGTCTGGAACTTGTGGTGTGAAAGGAACAGCAGTGAAGGAAGGAAAAATACTTTCAGAGTCTTCATTTCTCATGAGCATGACCCTGATGAGGGGTTTTTATGTGAGTTGCCCCCAGAAACTCCCTGGAAGAAGCTCCTGGCTGGGATGCTCCAGGTGACAGTGGGACTTGTGTAGTTGTGCTGGCTGATAAGCAGCCATGGGAAAGAGGGATTTCTGTTTCACATAAATCACCTTTGCCTATCAAGGTATTTTTTCTCCATCAGGAATGTGGGTGGTGTCTCAGCGTTATTGCTCTGAGCTCTTGTAACGTGCAGAGCAGATAAAACACACAAACACCTTCCAGTGATTTTTCTGGATAATACATTTCACCTCTGCTTTGACATGCCTGTGATCACCTGCTGCTATTTAGTGAAAAGTACTATCACTAATATGTTCATTAATGTTAGTGATGGGTTAATTGCACTTTGAAGTGCAAGTCCTACATTTATTTTTAAATATGTTTTGTTCCCTGTAAGTGACATACAAATTTTGCATATGTATCTAAAGGGGCATATTATACTAGAAACATTTTGCAAATTGTTTTGAAGGGTGGCACAGATGAAATACACTGTAGATTTTCAGGCTGTTTATGGAATGCAGCATCAGCTACTGATATGCTTTGGGTAAAGCTGTCATTTCTCTCTAGACTCCAGTGTTTGCAGCCCTCCACATCCCAAAAGCTGCTGATTTTCCACCATTTGATCTAGCAGAGGTTATACCAAAGTACTCAAAAGCCTCTTTTTCAGACTGGGACTATAGTCATCCCTGCCTTCCTCTGGGAGAATATTTTGTAAATATTCCTCTGCTGAGAATTGTCTGAAGATCTGGGTTTTCTGGAGCTAAACAGATAACATTTAAGCTCCCTGGAAAGTGTATTTTTTAAAATGCTAACTTACTCTTTTCCTTGTTTCTCACGCAGTGTGTTCCTTTTTGTGTATTTGTATGCTTCATCTTAACAGATAATTTTATAAAAGGAATGATAAGGGACAGTTCTTTTTAGGAAATCAAATCTTCCTTGTTTATGAATCAGGATGTAAGCCACAGGAGATTCCAGGAATCAGTGGCCTGGATTTGTTTTTCTGTTTCTTGCACTTTCACCTGGCAAAGCTTACTCAGTCAGAATTGAGCTCCAGCGTGCATTAAATTGTCTCTGTGTTTGCACAGCTTTACTGTGGATTTAGGGGAGTGAACTGGGCTGTGCAGCACCTGCAGGAGCTGCATTTTGGGATAACAGCTGTAATGCCCACCAGCCTAAGGTTTGGTTTCCCAGCTGAGCAGCTCTGGGGATGGAATCACTCAGGAACCAGGTCCTCCTAAGAGCTGACCACTGGAAGTGAGAACTGAACTTTTTAAAGCTTCTTTATCCTTAAATTGTTTGCCACTGAAGCAAAATGTTCTACCTTTTAAATTTCTGAGAATTTGGAGGCAGCAGTGTTTCATCAGCTTCTGCCACATCTCTTCTGGTAAAAAAAGAGTCTCCAAATGCTTTCCAGAAGAAAAAGTCTGGGTGGGACACACTGAGTGTGTGAAAATCCCCCAGCAGTTCTTAGTTCTGCACTGAGAGGTGAGTGCATGGGAGAGCTCAGTTGACCTTACAAGCTCTCACTTTAATTATTGCTTTTTCTTTGGATTAGATTGTGAAGACACACAATCTCTGAAATGATTAAACTGATAATTTCTGCAAAGCTCTAATCAGCCAAAAATTGGGTTTCCTTCTCTATTTTCAATAAGTTAAAGGCACTTGTGCTGATTGTGTGCCAGAGTACAACAGAACTACTCAATACCTGTTGGCATTTAGTGCCACTTGCATTGAGCATTCCTCTGCCTCCTGGTGCTAATTTTGTGTCACATGAGATGGAGCAAATAATTTCCTTTGTTTGGGGTTTTTCAGTGCAAACAACCTCAAGGCAGGTGCTCTGTTTCTCTGTTCAGACAAGGCTCTGAACAGACAAGGTTCACAAGCTCTGAGGGGTTTATGAGCACCTCAGCAATGGAGTGAGTGAAGCTGATGTTGAGTTTGGATGAAATGATAATCCAGTTTCTTAAAAAGAAAACTGTCAGGGGACTTAGAAGAAATTAAATTTTTGAAGTGGACATGTTTTCAACATGGATTGAAACCCATCCCTGGAAGTTTTCAAGGCCAGATTGGACAAGGTTGGAGCAGCCTGTCAGGGGGTTAGAACTGGGTGATTTTGGCTTTACAAGCCAAGCCATTCTATTACTTTTTTTATCTTTTTCTCACCATATAAAATGGGCTTTTATTAATTATTAGAGACATTGGTAATTGCATGAGGATGCAACAACCAGGTGAGGTTACCTTGCCCTTTCCAGTGTCTTGCTTAAAGGGCAATTATGGCTGTCATTGTTATTATCTGGAAAAGAGGGGAGAGGGTTGGAATTATGTCGTGACATCAGTGAAATTGAGAAATCCTTGCCTGCAGGAATTCTACTGGTAGCTTGATCAGTAGGATCAAATACCACAAGAGGCTTCAGCAACAGTTTATTACTTGTGATGATATTTTCATTGAGGGAGCCAGGGAAAAAGCTCATCACATTTTTATTATATTCTCAAGGGTCCAAACCAAAAAGCTCTTTTTAGGAACTGAAAGTGATAAATTGGATAGGCACTTGACTTGGGTTTGTTAGCCACCAAAGCATAATGTGCTACATATAAAATACTGTGCTGCTTTATGGAGTTATATTGGATTTCATATTTACTTGGCAGATTTAAAGACTTTATTCAGAGTTGCCAAGGTTTTTTTTCTGTTGTGTGTGTTAAGTTCATTCACAGAGTATAAAAATGTTCACAACCTGAAAGCAGGACAATTTCCATAACTGTCCTGGTGCTGCTGCAGGAAGTGTTACTCTTTATCACTGGTGAATATTAATTCACATAATCTATCTACTTTCAGTAAGATTTAAAACTTCCCTTACAGATACACTCTTCTCTCCCTTGGCTGTCTGGCCTTTTTCTGAGAAGTGCTGTTGATCAGCTGGCTGGAGTGAACTTGCCATCTATACTTGTTAGACTGTAATGAAGATATAGGTCTTTGATTTAGCCAGACTTGGCCTCCAGTTACACTGGGATTCACCATCCTGACAGAACAAAACAAGTGAAAAACCCAGGATTTTTTTTTTACTGGACAGGATTTTTTTCCATGCAACGACAGGTTGAATACATGCCATCCCTATTATCTTTTAAATGTAATTTATGAATTTTAGTTAGTAAGTTTTTTTTAATGAAAAGCTACAGCACTTTCAGTTTTGTTTCCCTGCAATTACTGTAACCCAGTGACTCACTCCTCATTGGCTTTGGGAAGACAAACAAAGATAAGAAGACAGGTAGCAGGGCATGGCTGTGGCCAGTCTCGGGGGTTTATGGCATGAATTTGTTGTGTTCCTGTCACTTGACCTAGGGGGAACTTCTGCAAATGCTGAGCAATATTTGAGCAGGGCAATATTTATTTAAACGTTTTTTGATCTGTGCCTCGGGTCCAAGGAGCAGGAGCCAGTTAAAGGACTTGTGCTTAGTCTGGAAACCCAGACTCACCATCATTCAGACTGCATTTGGAAAAGCTGTGAAAGCTGAAAAGGGAGGGAGAAGACAAATGAAAGAAGCACCTTAATCTCTTAGTCCCAGACCTTCTCAGAAAATCAGCAACCGACTGTTTAACCAAGGGATGAGTCTCAGGGGCAAACAGGGTAGGGAAGCTGGGGAGCTGAGCTCTTTTAAGTTGTGTGTAGCTGAGCAGGTTTCTTCTCTTTCCTCCTCTTCATTTCTCACTCCAGAGTAACACACAGGAAATCCTCTTTGGGCTTGGGACTCATTTCCTACTTGCTCCCTTTCTCTAAGATGAATTCTTGCCTGTGGGGGCAGAGATGCTCTCGGCCTTCTGCTCCCCCTCTGAGGAGAAGGGAAATAAATGGGCAGAGGAAGAAGTAGCTGAAGTTCAGGATGTTTTTTTTCCCAGCAGAGATGGGCAGTCTGTGACACTTTCTTCATTTCATAAAATACCAGTTCAAAAACTGTCCATTATATAAATTATTGTTTTCAGAGTTTGTGCATGTTTCCAGGGGTTTTTTTTTCCATTTAAGTCACAAAATTGTCTCATCTACTCAGGTTTTTTTCTCTCCTTTTTGATACCATGACTTGTGCTCTGAGTCATGTGGTACCTACCTTTGATTAACATAAATATATGATGGCTTTGGATTAGTAAACAACCAAACACAATGCAATCAGCAGGAAATTTTTCATACCTTAATAATATTTTATTATTTCCACAGTTCTGAAAGTGTAATTTCTTGCAAGGTTGTTGTTTCTTGAGAGAAATGTGAGGGGAAGATACATTACAATGACTTTTAAAAGCAATTTTGCAACTACGCATTGAATGACTTCCAATAACCTCGTTTGCAGCTTTTCTTCCTTTTGGGGCCAGACAGGGTGATTATGTCTTAGACATGTTTTGGGCGTTCAGTCACAATTTCAGAGTGCAGGAATACATTTGTAGCACTCATCACACCCACTGAAGATTAGTGTGTGTTATCATTGCTGCACTGTGTGATGTGTTGTCTGTCCCTGTTTGCCCTGTGTTGAGACTTGTTGAGACGTCCTCTTCGTGTGCCTGTTTTTCCAAAACCTGCAGTGAGTTCCTTCTTTTGAGAGTGTTTCCTTAGGAACTTGACTTAGGGACTTGGCTTGGTTTCCTTAGGGACTTGTTCTAGGTAGCCTGGAACAGAGGCTGGGCAGAGTTGGAGAATAAAGTGGGTATTTATTGAAAGGCCTTCAAAGGATTCTCCCTGGGCAGTGCAAAAGCCCCAAAAAAAAGCTCCGCAAAAAAGTTCGGAGGCCTCACCCAAGATGGACAACAGCCATGAGTTTCTCAGACAGAAATAAATTTGGTCTGTTTGCATATCAGGGGTTAATTATCCAATTACAGCTTCAGGTAATGGAGTCACAGTCCCCCAGCTTGCTCCCCCAGTTCATTTCTGTTTATGCTTTTTGGGGCCTGAGGCTGGGGTGGCGACCTTGCTTCTCAGGCCTGGGAGGATGGTTTGGTCTGACCAAACCATGGAGAGAGCTCGCTGACACTGAGTGAAGCTCAGAGTTCCACACTAATGCAGTACAGGCTCTGAAAAACACAAAAGCTCAAACTTAAGGTGTCAGACTGAATTTCCACAGTGAAATCCTTGCTGAACCGACCCTCACTGTGCTGCGGACTGACCTCCCACAGTGAAATCCTTGCCAAAACCTTGCGCCCTGTATTTTTACCTCCCTCAAACCAGGCAGTGCCGCGTTCTGACGGGGGCTCCGTTTGTCTCCGCAGGTGTACAAGGGCGAGGAGAGCACGTTCCACATCTCAGGCCTGCAGCTGAACACGGACTATCGGTTCCGGGTGTGCGCCTGCCGCCGCTGCTCGGAGCCCGCACAGGAGCTCAGCGGCCCCTTCAGCCCCTCGGTAGCGTTCTCGCTGCAGCGCAGTGCCCTGGTGCTGGCGGGCCAGCCCGGCGGCCCCGATGGCCACAAGGCCAAGGCCACGGTGCCCACGGACGAGCAGTTCGCAGCCCTCATCGTGCTGGGCTTCGCCAGCCTGTCCATCATCTTCGCCTGTATATTGCAGTACTTCTTTATGAAGTAGGCGGGAGTTTGGAGACACAGGTTTAACTAATGCTACGCATTATAGTCCACACATTTATTCAGATATTCCTCCTTCGTTTGCCTGGTTTTTTTCCGTTTTTTTTCTTTTTTATTTCCTTTTTTTCCCTTTTTTTTCCCCTTTTTTCCCCGTTTTTTTTCTTTTTTATTTCCTTTTTTTTCCTTTTTTTCCCTTTTTTTCCCCTTTTTTTCCCTTTTTTTTCCTTTTTTTCTTTTTTTCCTTTTTTTCCCTTTTTTTTCCTTTTTTCCCTTTTTTTCCCTTTTTTCTCCTTTTTTCCCTTTATTCCCTTTATTCCCTTTATTCCCTTTATTCCCTTTATTCCCTTTATTTTTCCTTTTTTCCCCTTTTTTCCTTTTTTCTCCTTTTTTTCCCTTTTTTTTCTTTTTTCTTTTATTTTTTTATTTTTTTCTTTTTCTTTGTTTTTTTAAATCCTTCATTCTACCGTGTGTTTTTATATACTGCTCTTGTTTGTTGTTTGGGTTTTTTTTTTTACAGTTCTAGCTTGAAGAAAGATAAATCAGTGTTTTGATGCACCTTTTTGAAATTCAGAACTAGGAAGTGGTCAAACTGGAGAAACAAGCAAACCAGATACCAAAAGCGAGATTTATTTTTTTCTTATGTCTTTCCTTCACGATTTCAAAATTGTCACCAATTTGCCTTTTCGATGTTGTTTTGGGTTTTTTCACTGAAGTTCGTGCAGTCTCTTATTTTATGATACTATTTAGGTAATTTTAATCATGAGTCACTTTTTTTGTCTCTTCTTTTTCCTTCTAAACATTAGTCACAAGCGTGTATAGAGGTAAGACTAGAATTCAGTGTTAGTCAAGTACCAGTTTTTCCTTGAACAGTATTAGCAATGTTGCCTACAAATTATTCACTACATTTGCCCCAATTTTTCAAGATGAAATTTAAGTTGTTATTTTAACTGTTTAGTGCATTTAAATTGGAACAGCATCCTGCAGTTGAAAAACCTTTTTAGTTACCTGTTATTTTTACACTTACAAACACTATAAACTGCCTGTATAAGAAATCAAATAACCAAACTGCGTATAAATTATGAAGCATTATAGATCTTTTTTTTTTTTACCATTTTGATTCCTAGCAGTAATTTTAAGTAAGAGGGCATTGTGCAATAGTTAGTTATTCCCATGTTCAGCTATTTAAAAGCTGCTTTAACTTGTCTGTTTGTCACTGTATATAACTATTCCTAATCTAATACTAGATATTATTCTATTATGTTCAGCCTGATTTATATGATTCGAGCTGGTGACAGCTTACTGCCTCTACTGAATTAGGTGAGATTTACACTCAATGGAAGCAAACTTTACTGTCAGTTGATCTTTTTTTATTATTAATGTTATTGTTATTTTTCGGAGGGGTATCCATTTTATGGAACTTTCTCGGAGGTATCAGAAATCACATCTGTTCGTTTTAAATACCTGAAATGGGTGTCTATGCTGTTCTTACCACGGGGCTGATTGAAGGAACTTGGTACCTGGCAAAACTGAGAGGAGAGTCCTGCAGAGGAATGGTCCCTGCTCTGGTGGCAGTGTCCCCCTCCTGCCTGCCCCTTCCCAGACACATTTTAATCCATCGAGACACTAGATTTTTAACTCTTGAGTCATGGGGTTATTTATATTAAGTCAACATTGTGCGAGTACCTCAGGGACATAAATGAGCTGGAGGTGCAAATAGATTCCAAAAGGGTGCAACAGACACAGTGTATTTCCCTGCCTCTTGTTTTTGTATATTTTTGCTACTTGATTTTGCTTTTGTCCTAGCTTTTTTTGTGCTCTGTCTCCATCGTCTAAGATTCAGTGTCCTGTACTAGCATAATATTCCCTTAACCAAAGTAATGGGGAAAAAAACAACATTATTTTTGTTTTTAGGTTTATTTATACTATATACTGCATACAGTACTTTAAATACCAATTACAGTGCAATCTTTTTATTTATTGTAAAAAAATAAAAAGTAAAGTGTACTTATGTACTAATCTAATCCCCCCTCTCCACCCTCCCCATAGCATGTTACATTTTGTCTGTTTTATACTGTTGTACTTTAGGTCAACTTTTTACCTGGCAGCATTCCTAGTATTATTAACCTTCTTGCATTTTCTTGTGTTTTTGAAGATGGGAGCATCTAGTACATTAAATGCCAAAAAAAAACCCATTATCAGTGATTCAAACGTTTACATGTATCCAAAAACAAAATCATCTCTGGAAAGAAAGTGCTAAGATCAATGAATTATTCTGTGTGCCTCTCTAGATGTAGCAAATATTAGAAATGTTCTGTATTTTGTTATTGACTATAATTAGTTTGATTTAGCCTTGCAAACTAATGGCATTGAGCTAAATATATATATTTTTTTGTTTTTTGCCAAAGTCATGGCTTGTCAAATTTATTTACATCTTATTTAAATTTATTTGTGATATGGAACTCTGTGACCTTGCATCTGTATTTTGTGAGCAAAGAGTTATACAGCTGTTTTCATTGGAGGGGAGAAGAGTGTATTTTTTAAAACGATGAAAAGACCGCTAGTTTGGAAAAACCCAGAAATTTGAATAGATTCCCTTTTTTTATTTTTGGTATATTGTATGAGCAGTGCTGCTATGAAATCCGAGCTTGACACCTTTTTTTTTTTTTTTAAGAAAAAGACAAAACTGCTTTAATAAAGGACAAAACCCAACGTGTGCTCTAGGTTAACAATTTTAAAAGTTGGAAATACGAGTGCTACTAAAAGCAGTGAGCAGAAGTGGAGGGGGGAGAGCAACGAGTCCCACTCAGAGTCACACTCAGAGCATCTCTGTCACTGCTGATTTCTTTGGTCCCTTGTACCCACCCAGAGCACCCAGTCCCAGCCTGAGGTTTTGGGAGGTGGTGCTGGAGCAGCTGGGACAGGCCTGGTGAATTGGCCATTTCCAGTCTGTGTCTCCTGTCCCAGGGATCTGGGTGTCACTGGTGTGAGGTGACAGAGATCACTGTGTCAAACCCTTCTGTCCCTCACCCACCTCTGCTGATGCCTTGGCCCTTCCCAAACCTCCTCGTGCCCCAGCCCAGCAGTGGCAGGTGTTGGATCCAGCCCCAGGGCACTCTGCTCTCACAGAAATCACCAACAAAGGTAGAATGAAACACTAAGTATTTAATACCCTTAAGGAAGGAGAGAGATGTTTTTATATTGTTCTGCCTTTTTCTTTATGAACTTGAAGTGTTTTCTAATCCTGTTTGTTGGCTCCAGTAGCTCAGTATTCAGTGTCACAATTGAGAAGTGCCCTAATTGAATGTGTATGAACCTTATCCTTGCACAGTTCTTTAAATTGAAAAAGAAAAATAAAATGTTTTTACCTCACTACGGGAACATACATTCCAAGCTTTTCAACTTTAAAAAAAAATAATCAGAAGTTTTCTTGTATTGTAAATTTTAGACTATTTCATATGCATTATATTAAAACTGCCATATCAATTTTAATGTATAGATTTTGCAAATACTACACTATGTATGTAAGACTTAACTGTATCTGTAGTGTATATGTAATATATTTATGCCCAATAAATGTTTTAATTCTTTCTGTTTTAATTCTTTATTTTAATTGAACACAGCTCTTTGGGTCCATGTGGCCCCTTCTGGCAGGTCAGTGCTGTTGTGCAGCCTGGAGCAGGAATGGGAGCCCTGAATTTACCTCAGGATGTCCTGGTTTGTAATTGGAGGGATTTTTGTGTTTTTGTGAAGAGTAATTTTATAGTAATAATCTGAAAGTCAGGTGTTCTGATCACTTCTTGTAAATAGGCTGCATGAAAAATTAAGGATTTATATTCATAAAAACATACCTAGGTTTGTTATCTCTAAGTAATAAAACACTTGAAATACTAGAGCTTTTAACTTATTATGTGCAATGAATTCAGTTCCCCATCATGATGAATTAATCTAGTATGTGTACATGTTTCTTTTCAAACACATTCATGTTAATTTTTTTAATGCTTTTCAAGTCACTGCATAAATACAACAATTCATTTGTTTGCCTTTTTTAATTACTGCAGTTTACAACATGAGTGGGGTTTTCCTGGGGAAACGCTGTTAATTTTTTTCACTTGGTTGCTCAGCGTTTTTTTTTTAAGCAGTGCTTGCCAAGACAATCTCTTTAACAACATCTGTTAAATGTGTCTATAAAACAGCAATCAGCACTTTGGCATCTGAGATCTTTTATTTTCACTGGTCCCTGGTTTATTGCCTGGGGTGTCTGCAGAGCTGCTGGAGGGCAGTGAGAGCCCATGGGAGCAGAGGAGGATTTAAACATTTGCTGCTGGAGTTCTGGAGGTTTCCTTGGTGCTGTTATCACCCACAGGTTTGTGCTGAGGTTCTGGGTGCCTTTCCCACATCCAGACTGTGCAGAGCTGGGTGAGCAGCACTAAATTTACCTTTTGTGAGGAATCACAGAGCAAGTTCTAACCGGGCTTGGGCGATGCTGTGCTTACCAGCAGGCAGGAGGGGTACCAGCTTTGAGGAGTTCTGGAAGAGAGCAGAGACTGGTGTTTTGGGTGTTTTTGTGGCCTTTCCAGCAGCCTTTGGGGGTGCAGCAGTGGGCTGGGGCCCTGGCACGTGTCTCAGGGCGAGCAGGGCCAGGTGGTCCCCGGGCTGGCGCTGCCGTTTCTATGGCAGCAGCGATTCTCTCCTCTCAGTAATCACCGAGCTGCTCAAAAACCAGCGCCTGGACTTTGTTTTGCTCCTCAGTGCAGTCGCTCCTGCCAGCTCAGAGCACGTTTGGAGAGCTGAGCCCCTTTGGGAGGGGGTTCTCCCTGAGAAACCTGGGGCCCAAAGCCACGTGCGGCACGAGCTGAGCCACGCGCTCCCGGGACAAGGGAAGCAGAGGGGATCTGGAGTGACCTCAGTCTGTGTTTTTCTACTCCTGTGGAGCTTTTCCACAGGCTCACCTGTCTTTGAATTTTAGGAGATGCTCAAATCCAGCCTGGTATAAAAAAAGCTGAAGAGGGGTGGGTCATAGCGCCAGTGTTTGTGCCAGAGGACCAAGGCTCTCCTGCCTGTCCCTCCCATCCTGAGGCATAGCTGAGGTATTTAAAATCCCCCAGAAAATTAAATACTTGGCTGGAGGCAAATGATCATTAAAGCCCCTTCCAACCAAAATCATTCTGATTCCATGCTATGAATTCATGGCTTTTAAAGATGGGGTGAGTCCCCTATAGCATGAACAGGATGGTTCTGTTAGACCTGTGCTGCAGCCAAAGGTGTTAGAGACCTTTGAAGAAATGTGTGTGGTAATATGAAGTATAAATCATATTCCCTCTGCAAATCTTTTTTTAGAATTACTGCAGAGGTCATGATGTACTGTCATTTATTGACGTGGTGTAGAGTTATATTCTCTGTCCTTAACCTGGCCTGGAGTAAAGATGCAAATGTCACCTTTATTTTTCTCAGAATGAGAACCACGAGTAAGTAGAGATGCATGTGGACATTTTGTTTCCGTGTTTTTATGGCTGAGCAGAAAAGCCAGCTGAGATCCCCTGAAAGGGCTATTTTCTTGGTACTACATTCTGAACAATTACATCTATTTCTGCCCTTTACAATTGCTCTCACAGTGCCCAGATTCTTGGCTCAGTGAAATAAAAAGAAGTTTCACAAGATGCTTTCAAACACAGTGGATTAGCCTGCTGTTGTCTAAGTGAATGTGCTGTTATTAGTTTGAGTAGTTACATTTATGGCACTAATTGGTGGCATAGATGGTCTTGCATGCAATCAAAGTTATTCTTAGGTCTCTTGACATGGTTAATAAATAACTGCTTGGGTCAGTGTGCTCAGTGGATGCCATTTCTTACTAATTTTATTAGCTCATCTCTCTCACTTTCTGTCATATGCAAGCTATTACTCTCTACAAATAAAATGGAGCAAACAGTAGGGATGCAGAAGTCTTGTGAGGATTAACTTGTGAATAGAGTTGAGAAATTCACCCTAATCCAGTGCAAATATTGTCTTTTTAAATTTATAGCTCAAATGCCCTTTCTTTCCATAAAAAGCTTGTGAGCTGATGGTATCCTGGGCTCACAGGCTGTGCAGCACTGCTGGTGTTGGTGTTCCCTGGCTGCACTCCAGGCAGGATGCACTTGGTCCCTGCTCAGCCATGGCTGCAGCACCAGGGAGGTCACTGAGAAAAGCAGGTCTTGGCACTCAGCAGGGCCAAAAATCCCCAGAAGTTTGTATTGCTGGATGTAGCTCTGGATTAGTGATTGCTCTGGATCACGGTGCTGAAGCTGCTGCTGCTCTGCCTTCTCTCCAGTGTGGGGTTGAGTTCCTTGTGCTCTCTGTGGCTCTGTCCTGTGTCTTGTTTAAAGTGTGAGGTGATGATTTCAGTGTTGACACCAAATTCACCCCAGCTGTTCAAACCTCTGGCTGTTCTGAGTGAGCCCTGTCTGGGCAGTGATGGCCCAAGCCCCTTCCCCTGGCTCACATCAGCCTGGCCACAGGATGGGGAGCTGGGCACAGCTCTGGGCACAGCCCATGGCAGTGGCACTGCAGATTCCACTGCAGGGTGGGAAATCAGCACGAGCCCACAGCAAAGACTGAAGGAAAGCAGGTAAATACCAACCTCTCATGGTTTGGACACCTCAGGTGGTCTGAGGTGACTTCCCTGTGAGGGTGGAGAGGCCCTGGCTCAGGCTGCCCAGGGAAGTTGTGGGTTCCCCATGCTTGGAAATGCTCAAAGCCAGGTTGGGTTGGGTTCTGGGCCACCCGGGGTAGTGGAAAGTGTCTCTGTCCATGTCAGGAGTTGGGACTTTGAGATCCCTCCCAACCCGAACCATCCCATGATTTTACACACCAGCATTAGCCCAGAGATCCTCAGACAGTGCCTGAGGCATCTGAGGGATGATCCCACACCAGCTCTCCTCTCCAGGAGGAGAAACCCTCCAGAAGCCCTTGGGCTGGCTGCCCACTTCCCTCCTCACAAGCCAACAAGAGTTCAGAGGGTTCAGAACTCCACATTCAATCAAAACTAACTCACCTTTCACAGCCCCACGCTGGTGCCCCCAGCACAGCACGGCAAACTTTAGAAAAATCAATCTCATTGTCACTGCTTGAGCACCAAGGTGCTGTTGCCTGGGCGGGAGTTGTGCCTGTGTGTGACCACGAATCTTCATTTTGGTGAGGATTTGTAGTATGCATTGTTGCTGTTTTCTGTCAGACTGCCGAGTTCAAGCTGTTTAAATCCCTGCCCCTCAGAGCTCCTCGAGCTGCCGAGCAGGATGGAGGTGTCAGATTCCCTGCCTGCCCACCTTAATGAGCTGTGATTTGCAGCACCAGCTCATTAGTGCAAGCAGGCTGTGCAGGGAAGGACAATGTGGATGGAGGCTTGGAAATAGCCGTGCCTTTTCTTTCTCACAGACACTGCTGCTGCAGTCTTGTGAAAATCAATCAGAATATGAGAAAAAAGCAAAGGATCTTTTGATCCAGTAGCATCAAAAATGGGGGCAAGTGCTGGGAGAAATCTGAGCCCTCAGAGCAGCTCTGAAGGGGAGAGTGGGGTACTTTACTTCTGAGAGCAATTTTGCCTTCTGGACCCACACACATCACCAAACCATTATTCTGCTCCCAGTGAAAGAATCAGAGCAGGTGTGGAAAGCCATAAAACACCTTTATTTGGCAGGACACAAAGTGGTTCATCTCCAAGTACAACTGGAGGAGCACCCTGTGGCTCTCAGAAGGCTGTGTTTGTACTCAGGAATGAGAGCTGAGACTCCCAGCCAGGCACTGGGTGCTTTGGATGCTGATTTAGGAGTCCATCCCTTTGGGTGCTTTGCTGGGAATCCTGCACAGCACCTGTGAGGCTCTGCTCACGTTGTTTTCTCCTCATCCCTCTCCAGCCAGCAGTGTGAGGGCTGGGCAGGGTGGCAGGGTGACATCCAGGTGACACCACACGTCAATGCAGCGTGGGTTTGGAGGTGTTTGCCCTCCACAATTGTGCTGCAGGGCCACTCAGAGCAGGACTGGGTCAGTGTGCTTGCAGGTACAGAAAAAGGAGCACTCAGCATCACCAGGTCTGCTCTGAGATGAAGCCCAGGGTTTTTTGTTCTGGTCCAGGTAATTGGGTTAATGAGAGGCTCTGAATTTTGGTCCGAGGGGAAAAGTCCTGGCCCATCCCCAGCTGAGATTGGGCAGGGCCACCACACACAAGTGCTGGACTTGGAAGGGGATGGAGACCTTTCTGCTGGAAGAAGCACTCAGGAAGCCTGGTAAAGACCACGAAGTGTGTTAGTTACACTGGATAATGCAAAAGTGCTCTGTTGTGTGCTGGAATGGGCTGAGGCTTGCCAGTGAGTGACTGCAGGAACCTGTTAGCCTGCCTGAGCACAACATGGATTAAATTTTCTTTTCTCCACTGTTCTTGCATAATCACAATTTAGAGATAAGAGGCAAATCCTGATCTAACATTTGCTTTTCTGTTTTTTTTTTTTTCCTAAACAGCAGCAGGCAGGGTTGTGGTTTCATGATCCCACAGAGCTGGCACAGCTGGACCCCATCATCCAACAACTGCTTTGGGCAAAAGCTTGGCCAGGGATGTGGGACGTGGAGCCAAACCCCTGTGGGTTTTACCTGTCTCTCACCAGAACTCGTGTTTCAGAGGGGAAAGCCATTGGCAAGCACGTCTGTGTGAGGAAATTGTTCTGCTCCTGTGAAGTTTCTGAGGAGCTGGGAAGGATTCCAGGTGGTCCATCAAGGGATGGGACAGGAGGTGGCTGAAAGGGGTGGGAATCACTGCCCTCAGTGAATGATGGACTTGCCCAAACGAGCAGAGATTTCCCATTAACACCACAGGAGCTTCCAGCCCTCTGGGTGCTGCTGGCACCACGCTGGGCAGGGTGAGACTCCAGCTGCCTGTGCCTGACACCAAATGGGGGCAAACAGGGACATCCAGGACATCCAGCTCCTGCAACTGCATCTGCTGGCTCATCCTGAGGGGTTTCTGAGAAGCTCCTGTGTGCCCAGGATACAAATGCTGCTGCAGGTGCACCATGGACAGCAGGGATGCAGAGCCAGGGCTGTGGAAGCAAAGCTCCCAGAGTCTCTGCAGGGTCAGCCAGAGGTTGCTTGTTTCCCAAATTAAGTTTTTCATGGGTTACTGTGCTGAGCATTCTGGCAGCTCAGCTCAGGAACAGAAAAGTGATGCTGGGAGCTGCCAGACCCAGCCCAAACACAGGAATGGCATCCAGAGAGTGCAAACGGATCCACACTCCACCACTGTGGGACAGCAGGGTTTGAGCAAGGGGTTAAAAAGCCGAGGGGTTAAAAAGCCAAGGGGTTAAAATGCCAAGGGCTTTGATTCCATTTTCGTAAAATAGGGCTGGTGCTTTTCACTGGGAGTTGTGAGGGTAAAATGTGGGGGTGAGGAGGGCAGTTCAGGGTGCAGGGAAGTAACAGCAGGGGCATCTCTGGGAGATGAGTTAGGTTATTTTGTTCCAAATTGGAATTTATTTCTCAAGTTGTAATTTACCTCTTCAAGGCCATGGGAGTTTTGCAAAAGATAAAAGTTCTATGGAAGCCCTTCCAGAAACACCCACTGGGCTCAGAGCAGCAGCACACCAAAACCAGCAGGTCCATGACAGAGAGGGGCTCTCCTGGGAGTTTAGGTATCTAAAAAACTGCTGATTTTAATAGGGCTTATGCAAACGTCATTTGATATGATCTTACGTAACTGCTGAATATCTATCAATTCCAATTTTGACAGGAAGTGCTGGTTTTCCAGTGTATTTTATTTTTGGTGAGAAATACAATAGGACATAATTTGCTGCCTGTGCGTGCCTCCATCAAAGGTACATTTCTAAAATGAATGAGGCTTTCTGGTAAAGGCCTTTTGACCTATTTCATCACCAATTTAACTCGTTGCCAAGAAAGAAAATGCAACCAAATTGTTCTGGTTTATTTTTGAAGCTGTGATACAAAATGTAGAGGTAGAAAAGCTTTTAAAACCGGGACTGTTCAATGAATGAACTCTCAATTATTTTCTCTATGGGTGGCTCATATTCAAGTCAGTAAGAACACAGCAAAATTTTGACTCTTAAAGTCTCTACACTTTTTTTTTTTTTTTTTTTTGAGTCAGAGCTGGCAAGGTTTGTTCCCACAGGGAAGAGTTTCCAGAAATGGAAAGGTTCAACAGCCTGAAAAAACTCTTCCTGCAGAGCTGCCCTGTCTGCCACACCCATGAAAATCCCAGTGCCTGCAAGGACTCTCATCCTCCTCCCATGACAGATGATCTCAGAAGCCACATCCAGACCCAAACTGGGACACAAGCTGTGCCCTTTCACCTGGGAAGGCTTTGGGGAGAACATGAGGTGCTGCAGAAATGCCCTGGGGAGCAGAGGGGAAAGGCTGGGAAGTGTTTGCCAGGCCAGCCCAGGGCACAGAGCAGCTCTGGGATGGGGCAGGCAAGGACACTGTGCCAGCACCGCTTGGCCAGCACAGGTTGTTTTTCACTGCCCTGCAGCACCCACTGCCCCTTTCATCCTGCCAGAGACAGGGATGCCCCTTGCTGGAACCTGAGTGTCCTGGTTTAGGGCAAATATTTAGGAGGAAACCTCTGGGGGGTCTCCTCTAGGAAGAGCCGATTCCAATCACCCCTCCCCCTACGGGTCCGGGAAGAATTTCCTTTACTTTCTCTGTCTTTCTGGGACCAACTTAAAACTGCAGAACTTAACGTCCAGCATAAGCAAGAGGAAGATTGGGGATACAAACAGGTCATATGGCCAACCCAGGACATTGAGACAGAGTGATGGTCCCTGCCTTGGGCTGACTTCACTGTTTTTAGGTAAAAACACGCTCTTCAAATCTTGCTCACACTTTTTTTTTTTAATTATTCCCAATATAGTTATTTCTTACAGCTTGGGCAAACTCAGGTTGGATGGGGCCCTGAGCCATCTGATCTAGTGGGTGGCATCCTGCCCACGGCAGAGGGTTGGGATTAGATGGTCTTTAAGGTCCCTTTTGTGTTCTGTGATTCTCTATATAATAATAGTGCACAGGACAATTCATCCATCAGTGCAGGTGGGTGCATGTGTATCTTTTTGGAGGTACCAGACAATTATGATGCAAAGGTGAGGGTTATCCAGGTTTTGAGATGGGTTTTTTCCCCTGTTTTCCATATAAAAGCAATTCATTATGTACCAGTTTGAAGCAGCAGTTCCTGTTCACCATCTGCACTCAGTACAAGCTGCTGTGACCCCTCTGGGCTTTAGAGAATCCACACAGAAAAGTTTTGGTACTGAGGGCAGCAAAACGAATGGCTGGTGTAGTGACAGCCACAGTGTGTTAAATGTTTGTGTTCCCTGCTACTTCTGAAGTATTTTCCTGCTTGTGCAAGAGTCCTATAAAGATGGCTACTTTTCTTTAATAAAAATTTGCGTATTTCGCCAGATTTGTCCAAGGACTTGCAGAAATTAATCCATCTCCTCAGCTGGAAGGAAGGAAGAAGTCCTGTCCACCCTCCCAAGGAGCAGCCAGTCCCTTTCTTTCTGATTTTTGTGACCCCAGATCAAATGCTTAAAATTTCATTCTATACACAAAGCTTGAAAATTTTACAGAGTAAGTAGAGCTAAAATTTACATTTTCTCCTGATTAAATATTTAGGGTAAATGAAATTATTAGTATGTTGTAGTTGGTATGCACAAATATATCTACACAGGGCTTCAATGTTGCAGTTACTCTGGTTAAACAAAATAGCCTAATCAGGTTAGTTATACAGGTTTTGGGAGCAAAACTAAATTATAAATATGAAAAAAAATTAAAATTAAAATGATGTGTGAATTGCACTGGATCCTCCAGCACCACAGAGCCACAGGGTTATAAAGGGTCTCATCACTTTATTTGTTTTTCTGTTGACATTTAAGAGCACAGACACAGCTGAGGCTGGAAACGCCGATGTGACGCCGGGTGTGTGACCTGTTCTTTACACAGACAGGGTCCTGCTGAGCTCACCCTCCTCCCGTGGTTCCCAAATGTCGTTTCCCTGAGTTGCACAGATTCTGCCACCAGACCTGCTTGTCAGCCAGTGAGTGAGAGAACAGCGTGGTGGGTGTGGGAGAGGTGGAGCAGGGGGTGATCCTGCAGAACCTCATTGCACATAAATCCTGCAGTGGGCAGGGGACAGGCTCAGGTGCCACCAAGGAGCAGCAGCCAGCCCCTGGGCCCAGAAAAGGTGAGAGAAAAGACACTGAAAATACAGAAAAGGCCAATTTCTCTCGTGAGTTCACCCTGAGCAGCTGAAGGTGTAACAGGGGGAGAGTGGCCCATGGGCGTGAGTGGGGGCAGGAGAGTTCTGCTGACACACAATTCATTAGGGAGAACTGAAATCCATCGGGGAGAAAGGGCTGTGGACCAGCTGGGGATGAAGATTAGAAGCAAGTGAACACAAAGCTGCCATCACACATGCAGGCTCCAAAGCTCTGTCAGCTCTGTGGGGCACAAGCCCCACAAGTTTTTACTGCAGCGACAGTAAAAACCATATTCGTTAGCATGGAGGGTGAAACGTCTTCTGGTTTGCCTTGAAATGGCCCATTTGAGGTATAAAAATCTAATTTAAGGGGTTATGAACCAAGTATGAGAATGCGTCCTTTAATTCAGATTTTTGTATTACTTTCTCAGGTCACGGTGGTTAAAAAATGCAAAATGTTCTCAATTCAATACTGCAGCAAGCAAGCACAACTGCACACCAGGCTTTATAGGGAGATGTGGCACTGGGAACAGAGTTTAAACTGAAACGTGGGGAATTTAGGGTTGGATACCCATCCTCAGCAAGCTTTGGGGTGTGGTGGGGCACAGGGACAGGTAGCCACAGATTCGTTACAAATATTGAAACAATTAAAAGCTTCCAAGCTCAAACACATCGAGTCATTCACAGTCAAACTGAACAGAACAAGTACAGATGATTCAGCCAGTAAAAAAAAAAAAAAAGAGACTTCGGTGGGTAATTGCATTCCACATTTTTATAGCATCACTGCAGGCCTGAAGTCAGCACTGTCCTTGTCCCACTGATATATATTTTAAAAAAATATTTCAGTACAGTCACATTCTAAGCCACTTCTGTGAAGGCATTTTTTTGCTTCCTTTCTACTTGGATGTGGCATGAAGGTTATTTATTTTTAGCATGCTTAAAAATTATCCATTTTATATCTCTCTTTTTTTTTTTTTAAGAAATCATTTTCCTCATACAGAGAAAAACATGACCTTACTTAAAAACTGGTATTATGAAAAGTGTATCAAATTTCCTGTTTACTACTCCAAAAAGGCAATTCAGTATCCTCTCTCTAGGGTCTGGTTAGATGCTAGCAAAATCCTTAGCAAAACTAAAGCTAACTCTGGAAAAATTCAGCTGGAATTGAAGTTGTACAAACTCTGGAGCGAACTGCGCCACGCTTGCCTGGCCAGGGCAGCACAGCCTGGGCCTGGGCTAAAGAAAACCAGCTTTAAAAATAAAATCACACGGGCAAAAAGCAGCACAACAACAACACCTGGAGCGTTGCCACCGCACTTCTCTCCTCTCAGAGTCCCCAAATTTCAGACGCTTCCCCTCCACTCCTTGACACTCCCGCGTCTCTCAGCGACAACCAGCACTCGCATTCCCGTTCCTTCCCTCTTCCCCTGCCGTGGTGGCTCTCTGGGGGCTCGGTGGGTGATGCTGGGGTGTCATGTGGTGGCACCAGGCTCTGTCCACCCGCGGGAGCTGCCCTTGCTGCTGGAGAGCCCCTTCCTGGGCAGCGCTGGCAGCCCGAGCAGGCGGCAGGCGGCCGCGCGGTACTTCCTGGACATGATGTTGTACAGGATGGGGTTGATGGCAGCGCTCAGGTAGAAGAGCACAAAGGACACCAGGTTGCAGTACTGGCTGATCACTGCTATCTCCAGGGATCCGGCTTCGAAGGATTTGGAAAAAAGGTAGCGTCCTACGTGAAAAGGCAACCAGCAGAGTATGAACGCAAATACCACCACGACTAAAATAAAACATAAACAGCGGGAGAAAAGCGTGAGTATTGGCATACAGGTGGTTAACATTCTGCTCTGCAGCTCTTGTTCCTTTAACAAATTAATCACAAAGTGTGGAAAGTGCTTCCCCTAAGCTTTCAGCTGTGTCTCAATGCATTCTCTGAGAGTATAAATTGGTGATACTTATTACACTTGGATCATGTCTAAACAGGCTGCCTGAATATTGCCCAACTAATCTGATGCAGCAAACTTCTGACCTATAAAGCTTAATGTTTGCATCTACAGAGCTTTAAAGAATCCAAATAATCCAAATGGTGACAAAAAAAAGCATAACCATCTATTATCCCCAGTGTTCAACAAAAGCAAATTATATGTGATAGACTCAACACTGGGGTTTATAATGAAGAATGTAATCACTGGAAAGCAAAATTATTTAAGACATAAAGTAAAACTGTTACAGGCAAAGGCCCCAAAATAAAACACAGAATGGGGACTTGTAAAGCACATATGCCAAGGTAAGAAGGGGAGAATGGTGCACCCCTCCAGTTTGTCCATTTTTTGGAACATGAGTTACCCCCAACAACAGTAAAACTAAATATATATTATTAGTTTTACTAATAATACTAATAATAATTTTTATATATATTACTGCATAATTATAGCCATACAGAATAGCTGTAATATCACACTACTACTGTGGTTGCATTTACATGTAAATATCCTGTCTGTAGAATAATGGGAATGTGTGTATCTCTGAACACTGGCCCACTGTAGTTTTCTGAGAGAAAAGGAAACTGTTCCTCTTCATTTCCTGTGTGCCTTTGACCTTTATTATTTTTCATATTGCTCTGAGTGTATCTATTAATATACTACAGAGAGAAAAACCAGAGAACTCGAGCAAGGGTTTCTGAAATTCTTAAGCAATTTTTACAGTTAATCTGTTCATGGAATCACAGAATGGTTTGGGTTGGAAAGGAACTTGAAGAAAATCTTTTTCCAAGCCCCTGCTATGAGCAGAGACACCTTACACAAGACCAGGTTGCACAAAGTCCAACCTGGCCCTGGTGTTCTCTCGTGTTAGCAATCCTCATATCCTCCTGTCATGTCTCAAAAGATAATAAAATTCAAATTGCTGAGAGGAATGGTTATAGGCATCTTTCCCCCAAAATTCTGCACCAACATTCCCAAGTTTAAAATGATGCTTATGCAGGACTTGTGGTGGACTGGAAAGCACAGAGCTTGAGGTTCAGAGTAGGTTTTCCAGCTCTGCATCTTCTTGAGCCAACCACTTCCAGTTTTCCCTCCCTATATTCACTACAAAATTCTGATGATTCCATAGCTCACATGGGGATTGGAATGCAGGTAATGAGTATTACCATGATGGTCATTATGAATGAACAGAGTTTAAAGCTCAGTCTATTATGACTAGAATTTTAAGCACATGTAGGCATGCAATATCCCTAGTCAGGCTTTTGACAGTTCATGCATGCAGAATCCCATGGATTTCAATAGGAATGGGGTGTGACAGCTCCTTTGCAAGTCAGGCTGTACATTTAGGTGTTTGATTTTGGACCCAGCAGCATAACCTCTCTTCACAGCTGAAAGAACTACTGATGCTAATCCCATTTACTTGATGCTCCATTACTTGATAAAGCCTCAGAAAGTGCCTTCTAAATTTTAAGCAGAACATTAACACCAGTGAGAGTTGGCTGCATTGAGCATCTGCTGCCACTGAGCCCTCACTAACTCCTTTCCATCTTTCCATCAGGCAGAGACTGTCATGGTTTAGGGAATATTGGCTCTCTGTCAGAGGAGAGTCTTGCACTGCCTGGCTGTTCTCAGACAGGAAGAAAAAAAGTGCCTGAAATATTGAAATGCTTATGGCAATATAAATTTTAGGGCAGAAATAAATTTTATTTCAAAATTCTTTATGGTTAAGTATATGGAAATATAAACATGGTAGTAATATATGTAATTTACTTATAGTCAGTGGAAGTTCATAATCCTGAACCTCTAGAAGTGTAAACAATTAATTACTTCCAAGGTCACGCTTACCAGACTGAAGTAATTCTATTGATTATAAAACACAGCTGAAAGGGCAAAAAGAATGCTGCGGGTTTTATTATTTTTCCTGCTGTTGCAAAGTAATAAATCAGCACATGAACAAAAAGATCAGATAGGCTCCTATTTGATAATTAAGGTACTTAGACTCACTGCCACCTCTTGTCTGTCTCATTAGCCCACCACTTCAACCCTGCTGAAAGGAGTCAGTGAAAGCTTCTTCCTGCAGAGCATCTTGTCCCCTCCAAAATCCACGGGATGACTTGCACTGCAGAGGACTTTTGGCTTGGATAAAAGTACACAGCAGCAGCAGCAGGATTCTGCAGCTTTCAGACACTGAACTGCAGGACAACCTTTTGGGTTTGTGTCTCAAACTGCCACCACATGCACTGACTATGTTAAAACTTGTGTTTCCATGTGCCAGCCACAAGTGTTGTCTAAAGCATTTGGCAGTGTCGATATACGAAGTTAGGAATGACAGTGTCTGTTGTCCTGATCCTGTTTCCTTACAGTCTGAGGGATTCTACAGCATCACAGACCTCAAAGGACACACAGGGCTCCCAGTTCAGCATATCCTGGGATTCTGCTAGTATAAAAATGCAGATTGATTTTCATAAGCTTAAACAGCCATGGTAGGACATAAGCCAAATTTACTAAAATCTTGATACTTTTTCCCATGAATCTTAAGTGCACATCATGCCCTGCCTGCATGGCTGTATTCTGCAGCTCAACTTCATGGCTTGAGAAGGGTTTAGTTTTGTTTAAAAATCAAATAAACTGTTCTCTGTAAATAACATTGGTATCCACAACCAAAGAGCAAAAATGCTCAAAAATCTCCAGGGCACAAGCTAATTATAACTGTAGCATTTGTCCTTGTCAGGGATTCTTATTAATATTTGTTTAACTGTTTGGGAGTCCCCAGCTCAAACCAGTTAGAAACACATCTAAGGGAGGAGGAGATTATTCTACAGATATCCCGAGCCCTTTGTATGAAACGTTTTCTTTCCTTTGGAAGCAACTATAGTAAACTATCAGAGAGCTTTTTCTCTGTCTCTCACACACACAAGCACACACACCCTTCTGGAAAAACAGAGCAAGAGGACTCGTACCTAACATTTTCACAGTTTGCTTGTTGTTCTTATCCCTGATGACAGTGTTGGGGCCGATGTTCTTCCTCTTCCTCCTCCAGAGCTTCCTCCCGATGAGGCTGTAGAGCACGGTCAGGCAGAAGACGGGCAGGAAGAAGAAGATGCTGGAGGTCCAGACCATGATGGTGAGCAGCCCCGAGCGGATGGCGTACTCTGTGGCTCGGCACTCGTTGGTGCTCAGGGGGTTCGTGCCGTTCTCGTGCTCGACCCCCACCAGGATGAAGATGGGGCCGGCGCTGATGAAGGAGATGGCCCAGAGGAAGAGGATGACCAGCTTGACCTTGCCCTTGGTGATGATGACTTTAGCTCGCAGGGGGAAGCAGATGGCCACGTACCGCTCCACGCTGAGCGCCGTGATGTTGAGGATGGTGGAGTAGGTGCAGCTCTCGCTGATGAACTGGAAGAGCTTGCACAGGAGGTCCCCGAAGTTCCAGGGCCGGTACTGCCAGAGGCGGAAGAGGTCCAGGGGCATGCAGAGGAAGATGAGCAGGTCGGAGAAGGCCATGCTGGACAGGTAGAAGTTGGTGGTGGTCCTCATGTCCCGGAACCGCGACACCACCAGCATGGTCATGAGGTTGCCGATGATCCCGATGACGAAGAGCAGGACGCAGGCGACGGTGATGCCGGTGAGCACGGGCACGGGGAACAGGTGCAGCGGGGGCTCGGCGCCCGTCCGGTTCTCCGCGCCGCGGCCGCCCG
>JAHLSL010000060.1:4519998-4533097 GCA_025920805.1 Petroica traversi
CTGTCCCCGCACACACGCGGCGCTCCCCGCGCGGGGCCGGTCCCGCAGCCGCGGGTGCGATCGCTGCCTCCTCGCTCCGTATCTTTGCTCTGCCCTTGGATCTTGGCAGCAGCCCGGCCAGGCTCCAGTTCAGTGAAGCTGCAGCAGTCTCCCGCTCCTACATGATTTACCGGCAATTAAATTTCGGTTCAGCGTGTTACTTCTGTCCTCTGCTCTGCCCTTTGCAGGCGCAGACAGAACCGCGCTTCCCCAGCTGCAGACTCCTGTTGTACTAAAGGATAACGCTGTACCCAAGAAGAAGTAAGATGTGAGCAGAACAAGGTGAGATCAGGGGCAGTAACTTCCCACACATCTGTATAGGGTGTATCTCTCTACCTTTCCAGCTTGTCCCCACAAATTGTCAGGGTCTGTGTGCTGTGGCACAATCTTTTTTCACTCCTGTCTCTCTCGAGGTGCTGGATCTCCTGTGTTCCATCCCTCAGGGGACAGCCAGAGCTCTGATACCAGTTTGGCATCTAGTTTAACCATGGAATCATGGAAGGGTTTGGGTTGGAAGGGATCTTAAAGCTCTTCCCAATCCCACCCCTGCTGCAGGACACCTTCCACTGCCCCAGGCTGCTCCAAGCTCCATCAGGTCAGCAGGAAAGCAGGTCTGTGTTTCCCTGGGTGCACTCCAGCACTACCATTCCCATTTCAGGGCTTTGCTGAAGGGCACATAGAGCACAAGGGTGCTGTGACACAATGCTGTTGTTCTGCCTGTGCCTCTGAGTGTGCGTGTTTTCTGTAATTCGTGCCTTCTGTAATCATGCAAGCATTAGCCTTAGTGCCTTGTCCATATCCTAATTTGGATGATATATTTCTGCACTTTCACTGGAATCAGTTTTCTCATTCCTGCTCATGAACTGTGAGACAGTTTTGCAGCAAGTTACTCAACAGTTGCTAAATTTTATGAGGGATGGCTGCACATTATTGCAGATGAAAAGGAGGAAGAGCTTAATGTACTTCTCACTTTGTCTATCCAGCTGCCTGTATAGTTGTGTTACATGTTTCTGAATAAAAATCCTGGGCTTTATGCCACTCAGATAAAGTTATTTCATATTAGAATTGTGTCCCCAATGTAATTTACAAGACATTGCTTTATATTATGGAGGAGATGGCAACTGTGGTTGTAACCTCTGTGGTTAGGCTGCCAAATACTTTCCATTATTATAAGGAATTATCTCACTCCTTTTTAAAATTTCTTTACCCTAATAAATTCGCAAACCAGTGGTGTTAGCTGCAGGATGTTGATATTTGCCAGGCAAAATGGCCTGAAGCTATAAATGTGACTTTCTCTGTAGAGAGGATCCTTCATTCTCATGGAATTCTTTCAGTTTTTGCTGAGCTGTGTCTCGTCAAAAATGACCATTTCTCTTTCCCCAGGGAGAGAAAATAGGTTTTGTTTTGGTTTTGGTTTTTTTTTTTGTTTTGGTTTTGGTTTTTTTGTTTTCTTTCCAGGAAAAGAATTTATTTCTTTCTAGTATAGTAACAGAATTGTGGTGTGTATACCAAAATCAAGTACCCAGCAGTGAGTGAGTACCAGATCTGTACAGTCCAGACAACCTGAGCTTGCAGTGCAATTATTTAACACTGAATTCCTGGGAGTTTGATGTGTTGTGAGCCAATTGGATCAGGACTGGCAGTTGTACTTCAAATCCAGCAACATTGATCTCCTTCTTAAAAGGATATCATGAGTCAAGGGCTCGTCTGGCTGCTTCTCCTGCATGAGGCTGGGTCAGGGCCAGAAAAAATGTCAGTTGAGAGAGAAGAATAGCAGCTTTAGTTTTCTTTTTAATCTCTTTGGTGATTGCAGGCCAAATTTGGATGGAAGGTAAAGATTTATCATCACACAAACAGCACACGATAATGGATTCCTGCTGCTGCTTTGCATATGTTAAAGGACAGTGGAGCACATAGTGGTGATAGAAGAGGTAAGAGCTGTGATAGAAGATTTAGGCTCCCAAAAGTTGTCTACTGGCCCTCAGCTGCAAGAAAATTAGTTTTATGTTGCCAACAAGACGAGTGAAGTCATTGGTCTCACTGCAATGAGAGAAAGGAGCTGAAGGTAAGTACTTTTTATTCTATTTATCCACTAGCTGGATGTATGAGCAAACCAGATATTAAAAAGATAATTTAAAAAACACATTATACCTTCCTTGGAACTCTTGAATTATTAGTTTCTCTTCAGTAGCTTCAAAACTGCATTGAGCACAGGAGATGAGGTAGAAGAGTTTCTATTTGTGGAGTTTTGAGATCTCTCTCCTTTGTTCCATTCTTTCCATTTTCTTCTCATCCTGTAAAGTTCTAATTCTTGTTTATATCAGTGTTTGTTGTCATGGAAATATCTGAAGGCTTTGAATCTACAATGATTATGTGTTTATTGTGGAGAGAAGGAGAAACTGGAAAACAGACTTCAAGGTAGAGATCCATTTCAAAATGATGCACCTCCAACAACTCAGAGAAAAGCAAATTCAGGTTTTTTATTATATCCAGGGACAGAAGGTGTTTTGACTGCTGTTATAAATGTGTTTTAGAGCAGAAGGCAGCACCTGGTGTATGCTTTCAAAGGTTATGGTTTAGCAACTCCCATCACTGAGGAGTGCTGATGGCATAGCAGTAATCCAGCTTAATAATGTAAAGCACAGGATGGGCTCCAATTACTTCCCAGTTGTTTATATGGCAGCAATATCTGCAAGCAGACTTCAGATCTCTGCTGGGTTATTAACCAGCCAAGCTGTGCTCTGTGGTCACTAATGCAGAGGTAGCTGGGTCAGGCTCAGCTTTTGGCTGTGCCTCAGCTCACTGTGTCACTGGGTCACACCTGGCCATGCTGTCCCTGTTCCTCAGACCTCACACTGGAGAGAGAAAATGATCCCTTGGTGCAGCAATTCCACCCTCTGCCCCCTCCAGCCTGGCCTTGGACACTCCCAGGCCTGGGGCAGCCACAGCTTCTCTGGGCACCCTGTGCCAGGGCTTCCCCACCTCCACAGGGAAGAATTCCTGCCCAAAATCCTGCCCTCTGGCAGTGTGAGTCCATTCCCCTTTGTCCTGTCATTCTGTGCCCTTGTGAAAAGTCCCTTTCCAGCTCTCTTGAAGCCTCTTTAGGTCCTGGAAAATGCTGTAGGGTCTCCCAGAGCCTTCTCTTCTCCAGGCTGAATAAACATCTTCTACTGTAGCTTGGTAATGGGTAAAGATCAGATGTTTTGCTACTAAGTAAGAATTCCCAGTGCATAAATAATTGCTAAAGCCCAGAAACACGAGAAATACCTCAAGGGAAATGCTCAGAATTTCGTCCTCTGGTCACAAGATCATTTTCAGGGATTTCTTCAGCCTACTGCTTCCAGATGCTGTTCACCAGCTGGGATCTGGAAGCTGGTTATATGGAATTACACAATCTGGCATTGCTCAATGGTTTGCATTTTATCCTTTGCATTGCAACCATTTCTGGCATTTAGTGGATTACATCTGATACCAATCAATGTCAGGGAAATGATTTAAGATAAGGTTCTTATGGAAGCCATAGGATGACACCAATAATCACTGTGAGACTATTTAGTAAAAATGTTTTATATAAAAGGCATGTAGAAAAAATTACAGTATTCATACATTAATGCAACTTATAAAAAATTGCTACATATGTCATTTAGCATAAAGTGAGATGAAAAGTGTGTCAGGACACAGCACAAACAGAACTTGCTGTACTTTTCCATTCTTCTTCACAGGTGTCCTGCCTGATATCCCTTGATAATCTTACCCCAAGATAATATCTGGCAAACATGCCTTCAGATCACTCAGAAAATTATTATTTGGTGTGATTCCTGTTGCAATCTCAATTTGTTGAGACCAAACCTGGTAACAGGAATCAGTCCTGTGCTGAAATCACCCAGTCCATTTGCAAGGAGAACCTACAGAAGTAATTTCTCCAAGATAACAGACGTAAAGGTGTGTAGGGAATGGCTCTGCTCTCCAGCCTTTCCTGGCAGGGAGAACATTTCTGAATTAAATATTGAAATCAGAAAGAAAACTGTAGAAATGTTTTCTGTTCTCTGTCAAAACAGATGATTTGAGAAGAAGGCAAACCAAAGTGTTCCAGTAAATGGTGAAGAATTTCACATATTTGATTGCCACTGAAAACAGCATCTGACACTGTTAAACAGCAGGCAGAAGTTAAAACTCATTATTTTCAGCTTACACGGCTGTGTTTCTTTGCCCTAAGAAGGATATTGCTGAAATTCTTCTCTTGCTGCTCCAACACAGGTATTTAAGAGAGCCAACCTGCCTGTCTGAGTGGCCAGATAAACACAGGGGCTGTGTCTGTTAAGCCCCTCTTGTTGACTGGGCAGGAAGATGAACGATGCCTGTTTACTGGTGAGGCCCCTGTGCAGGGGCTGCTCAGTGATTTAATTACCACAACCTGCAGGTGAATGGGAAGGTTCCCAAGGCAACCCCAGAGTATTCAGAAAATAGACAGCCAGACTTCTCCTGCCATCACTCTGTTGATGTAAAGTAACATTTACAGAACCACCTTCCTTTCTCTCCAACATTTTTTTTCCCAGTTTTCCCACTGTTTTCTCTGAATCTGGGCAAAATGCATTCATGGTGCAATTTGCTATTCCTACACTGACAATGCCACAGATGTGCTGATCTACACTACCTGACTTGCTGTGCATTGAGTCCATATAGTCTAAACTTTTTAATCCTTTTAATACAAAATAGTAATTTTCATAGAGTTAAAAAATATGTTCATTAAAAAAAAGAGTATTTTACAAAAAAAATTGTAAAAATTTTCCGCCCATTCCTAAAACTAAAATCAAATCATTCCAGCATTACCTAAATAAGCAGCATTTTTGTAAGTACAGATAGTTGTGTCTGTTTTTCTTAAAATGTTAGTCATTGGGGTGTGTTATTCTATATTACATCCTACCAAGCACTGACCAGTACAAATAAACACAGAATAATCTTGTCATGCCTAACTCACTGCAAATTTCTCACAGAATGCAGTATTTACAGAAACCCACCTTTTTTTTTTTTTTTCTGGATCCAATTCTTGCTGTCAACAAGTGTAACAGCAACGGCATTACTGAACTTACTGGGAGCCTGGTGAGATGTCTGCAGCACAGTAATTAAGTAAATAGGCACTGTTATAAAATGTTGATCAAAGCACAGATTGATTTCAAAAGCTCTTCAGTGCCATTCCAGCAACTGTTTTTATGTACAATATCCCGAACAAGACAAATGTGTTTACACAAGACACAATCCTGGAGAATGCTTAAGCACATACTTAATTTCAAGCATGTGGATACCCTCATGTAGTCAGACTGTTTGTGGGCTTAAAATTAATTAGGTGCTTAAGTGCTTTGTTAGGCGAGATGAAGTCGTGCAGCTTCTGCAAAACTCTGGTTCAAAAAACTTAGGGAGAAACTCCACAGGCACTTTTGGGGAACAGGATGTACAAAGGCTCCTTACAGGAGCTGACAGATTCAACACAGGGTCCCAATGGAGACCACAAACAAAATTTGATATCCAGTCTCAGCCATGAGTATCCAGAGCAGGAGCAGCCGCCATCCCTCGTGCCACAGCTGAGCCAGCCTGAGGCATCTCTGCTGCTGGAGAGCCTGGGGTTCTGGCCAAAGGCATCACCTGAGGGCTGTGAATCCCTCACACAGTCCCAGCCTGGCTGCCTGTGCCTGCACAGAGCATTGCCACCCATAGCCAGCTGCTGATCTTCCTGGCTGCTCGGACAGAACTTGGCAAGCAGTGAGCTGAGAAAGGGGAGTCTGCTCTTGTTGGCATCGATGCAGCTTTTGCTTGCTATCCCCTATTTTGCAGGAATTTAAGCTGTCCATGACTAGAAAAACTGGGCCGTTTGGGATCATGATTTTCATGTTCTAACCAATCATAAAGGCTCCAAAAAAACTTGCTTCTTTGTCCATGTCAACTATGTCACTGTTGCTGACAGAGACAAAAATCTTGTCATCTCTCTTCAGCTGGAACACACCACCTTGATAGATGGAATAAAGTCCATATTCCGCCTTTTTAGACCAGCAGCTTGTCCTTGCACTTTTCATGAGCAAAATGGGCTCAGGGTAATTAGTCAGTTTGTAAACATACTGGACAAGCTGTTTGGGGTTCCTGATCTGTCCCAACAAGTCTGAATCCTCGTTCTCATTCTCACGGAAGCGGAAATAAATTTGTGAGTAGATGTAATAAAAGCCACTCTGGGGTATCACCAACTCACCATTTCTCAGCTCCACGTTGTAAAGGAAGGAGTGGCCTTTTCTTGATGATTCCCAGGTGTTTATTTTGTGTCCAATTCCTCTTCTGGGCAAGGGATTTACTAGGAGGGGAAAAAAAAAAGATAAATGTTAGCTTAAAAAACAGGTAGTGAAGCCAGTGTTTGCTAGCTGAGGAGCCTGGTTTTTAATAACTAACTAAGAAAACCCGCTCTCCCCAGCAGCTCATTAGGTCCAGTCTCACAATTTGATGGTCCATAAGTAAGCGTTTTGTGGGAATTAACATGAACGGCCTTTATTGTTAATATTTATGCTCCCAAGTAAGAGAAAAAAAATGTTTTTACTTGGTAACAAAGTTAAAATATCCATTAGTGTCTGATACCCTCTGAAGCTGCAGAAACCCGAGCAAGCCCTTCATTAACAAGGTCTGAATGTCAAGTGTCTCCTGTCTGTCTCACATTTCCAATAGGTCTGTCACCATAGCAGCTGGGACTCACAGAACCGACAGAAGGAAATGAAAGGAAAGAGGAAAACCTAACACTAGGAAGGGCATTTAAACTTTTTCTTCCCCCCCTAATGAAGGTTCCAAAAGAGGAGTTAGGGAGGTACCCAGAGGAAATGGGCTATCTCTCTATTGGTGAGAATCAGCAGAAAAACCCCAATGTTTGGGACAAGGTGAGTTCTTTCCTACTACTAACTCAACACAAGTATTAAAAAGTGTTTGTAAGCACTAGGCCAGCTATGAGAGGTAATTTCTGTGGTGTTTAACTGTTGGCAAAGGTTTCTCCTTACTGCGTGAGGACAGGGAGATCCTCCTGCTGCTGCTGCTGCCTGTCAGGTGCGCCGCGATCCTGCGGATGGGACTCCGCGGCTGCTGCCCCTCCGTGTGGGGCAGTGTCAGAGTCCTTTCCACTACAAGGAAATGCAAAAAGAAACCCCACATCAGAAGCAAGGACTTTAGAGAGCACATCTGTTCCGCCTGACTTGATTTTAAGCAACAGGCATGTAATTTTTTTAAGTGACTGAATCATAGACTGATGGCTAATAAGGCTCAAATTCCGCTTTCACTCTTGCTCTTATGTGCCTCTTTCTTGTCCTTTTCCTCCTCCCTCTGCCCTCAAGTTATCAACAGACTAAATAACCCACAGTACTCAATTTTATGGTTAAATATTCCTAATTTCCCAGTGAATTTCCACTTGGAGGCTTTGATGCCTTCACCCAGCATCTTTAGTATGAGCTTCAGCAGAGCTATTCCTTAACTGACCTCTGCAGCTCTGTGCTGCACGTTGCAGGAGCTGGGGGCTGAGGGCTTTTTAAACACCCCCCATAACACATGGGACAGAGACCTAGAGGCTGATGCCTGTGCATCCACCTTGGTTACCTTGCTCTAACCACTTGACTGTATTTCTGGCTCCTGAAAATTTACCTGCTATTAGTAAGTAATCATTTCTCAATGGATTGATGCCAGTACAAGATCTTAGTCAGTTTTCTGCACTTTTAAAAGATCAAGTCATTACACATCGAGTGCCACTAGCAGCTCCTTTTTAGCACAGATAATAAAATTATTATAATACCATTGATTGCAGAGATGTTTTCCTCGTAGCTTCTTGACATCATCTGTCAACAAACACAGAGAACATGAATTAGCTTGTCAGCTGGGCTGACAGGTGCAGGAAAAAGAGAAAAAGACACACCTTTTGTTAGGTATGAATAAAGGGGATTCTGGATTTGATCAACAAGCAAACAGGAAAAAAACCCACCGACTAGTTTGTTGTAATGAAGAATTTCTATGTTTACATCTTTTATGTTTTCCCAAGACAGGGAAAACATTTTCAAGAGCTCAGGTATAAGTCTGCTGAAAAATCTGACCCTCACACTTCTCTCAAATAATGGAAGTGTCCAAGCACCAGCTTCCATTTGCAGAATATTTGGCAGTGTGAACTACAGGGTCTTGGAGCTGAGAAATTAAATTTAATTTAGTTTTATACCTCTACTATCTATCTAAGCTCTTAAACCAGCATATTTTACTTTGTGCATTCCCTTTCTTCCCTAACTGTTTGCGACTGCTGAAACAAACCAGTTTGGGATGGACAGTGGTGCAGCAGCAGAAAGTGTGGTGATGATTTAGCTGGCTGTCTAATGAGGCCTGTATTGCCAATTACTGATAGGTTTTGTCCTGCCACATTTCTATTAATCCATCTATTCTAATAGTAATAGTAGTATTAATTACATTATCATAATTGTAACTTGTTTCTGGCACCCAGGCTACCTTTTTCTAAGCAATCAGGGACTAGTAGGTATATTAGATGTGTAAACATCCACCAACTTAAACAATCCTTTCTTTGTGCAGAAGTTCAGGGACTTCACTGGCAGAGCTTCCACCAAAGGAGCCGAGATCTCTGAATACAAATAGAGAACCTGCTTTGGACTGCAAGACCTGTTTTTTGCCAGGAAATTTCAGCCAGAAGTGGATTTTTATGGCTGAGCTTGTTTATGTGCTGGAGATGGGGTTTTGAAAGCCAGTCCAGAAGATTTTAACCTCTGTGATTTTTCAGCCAGTCTGACTGTTCTCTGCAGCCAAAATTATGTGTATTGTGTGTAAGTAATGCAGGAAGTGCTCTCTGGGAAGGTTCTGTGCCCGATGCTTTGTGCTCACCTGTTCTTTCCCCCATCCCTACATCACACAGCTCATGACTGGACCACTCCTTCGGCACCTTTGTGCCCTCCCTGTGTTACATTTAATCTCATTTTCTTTTCCCAGTCTCCCTGTATTTGCAAAGAGGCAGTGACAGCTCTGATAGCACCATTATCTGTATGGTCAGGAAGAAAACCTTTACCCTGAGGCATTTCAGACAAGCCAACCCATCACTGGAATTTGCTTAGGAAAAGCTGATAGTCTTGGCTTTATTATTCCCTGAATGCAGTGAAACCACTTTAATGGGTTGTTTTTCCCTTTGCCTCAGTGCAAGCACCCTGCAGCTGGAGCTGTGGCCTGACAGTTGCTTTGCAATAAAACAACCCCAGCCTCCTTTATTCTGCCATTAGGATTCTTTCAGCTGTAACATCCCCGAGCAGGATGTTCTCGAATACCTTTTTAATTAGCTTTCCCAGGTGCCACTTCACTTGCCAGCAGGGATCAGTGTCTCTGTCTTCGCTTTCCAGGAGCTCCAAGTCCTGGATGGAATTCCCGATCTCCTCCCCGGTGAGACAAGCAATGCCACTCTTGGAGTACGAGTCCTGGAGCTGCAGCAGAGGGACAAGCCAGGATTTTACAGCCCTGTGTTTGCAGCTGTGCTATGTCACTACGTCCACTGTGCTAAGAACACACTTCCTTTTCTAAAGCATTTGATACTGTGGTGCAAGTAGGGCTGTAAGAACAAGAGGATTTAATGTCAGCCTGATCTGACATATTTAAATATGAGAGCATACCTCACATGCAAAAATACGCTTGCACTGTCTCTATGGATTGATAAATTTGGTATCAACTTAGCAGGTTTTGTGAAATGTCAATACCTAAATCCCTAATGTTGTAAAGTCTCTAGTTCCTCTAGTTCCGCATTAAAAAAACATTTCTTTTTCAAGAGGGTTTGGGGTTTTTTGTTTGTTTGGGTTTTAGAAAACAAACTATTGAGGATGAAATCAAATACTAGAACTTACAAGGATTTTTTTAATGCTGTCTTTTCAGCCACTTGCATTTATAATCCAGACCTCTGCAGTTATATATATCCATACCATATCCTCCTCATATCCAGTTTGGGGTCTCCCCTAACAACATCTGTCCTAATAGTCTAGATACTTGAAATTACATTAGAGTCCAAATAAAATCATAATGCTAGATGTTTTTGTCATGAAAGTATCAAATATCTATTTGTATCCTCTAGCCATAGAGAAAACACTATTTTTTTTTCTACTAAGATTGAAGAGATTGGCAAAACTCCTTTTGGCTCCAAGGGAACCTGACTGGGGGAGTTTTCCTGGTGGAGAGCTCTCTCCAAACTCCCTGCAGATGCAACTCCAGCTGGCGCTGTTGGTTAATGTGGGAGCCTGAACCTGAGAGCAGCCTCTGTTTGCTTCGAGCTGGGCTCCTGCTGCATCAGCTGCAGGCCTGTGGAGCCTGCAAGGCACTACAGGAACTTGGAGGAAGCAGCAAGAAACATGCCAAGCATTCAGATGGAATTCTGGTCAGTGGCATTTAAATTTCGCTCTCTTTGGTTGGGTTAAAGAAGCTTGGTTTGGTTTGCTAAACAGATGCATTTTATTTCCTACAAGTACCAGTTTTTAGCTGTCCTTAAGACTGGGAAATTGAGAGCAACAAATGGATTTCCTCCTTCACACTCCATGCTTTTCCTGGCTGTTAGAAAACAAAGGCATTTGGGAAGAGATTTCCTGCTCCAGGGGGAGATTTCACCTCCTTCAAGTCCCACCTTCAGTTTGCAGCAGCAGATTCCACCAAGCCTCAGGTAGTATTTTAAAGTATGCATTTTGTAGGCAGCAGAAGGAAAAGGGGCCCCCACTATGAGTGTTTGTGAGGGTCTCTGTGTTTTTGCTAAGCAGTAAAGTGGTATTTTTTAATCAGGTTTCAAGAACTTAAAGTGATTAATATAATGTGCTCACTGAGGTAAAACTACAGGCTCTGACAGATTTAACTACACAATGAGCTTCTTTAACAAAGTAGTTTGACGAGTTTAAGGAAAAAAAGCCAACCATAGGCAAGTTGGGAGGTTACTGTTTATTCTCCTGCAGACCTGTCACAGCTCAGCTCCCAGCTTTGCCCTCCCACCTGTGGAGCAAACAGTCCTGTACCTCTGCCCCCACCTTACCTGCTCACTTTCCCCCAAAACAGCTTTACTCTCCTGGCACTGGAACCTTACTTTGCACACAGTCTAAAACCCCCAGGAAATGCAACGTTGCAGCAGCTCATTATGGAAAGGAAGGATTGAATTTCTCTAGTAAGATTTACTCAAATGAGGTTTTTCTGCAGCACTGAACCCTTCCAGGACACAACTCCTGCAGGAAATCTTACTTTGCAAAGCCTCTCTCCTACCTTAGGAGTGGTTACTGGGCTGTTTTTGAAACTGAAGGAAGCCTGAGGATGTTGTCCTTGCAGCCCTATATCCTGAAACATAAGGACTTTATTGTACTCAGTACTTCCTCTTAAAGCAAAACAACTAAACAAATGTCATACTCCTAATCAGGTTACTACAGCTGTAGTGGACAAACCCTGCTAGTTACCAGCATGCTTTTTGTAAAGATAGAAATACCTGCAGTCTGTGCAGCCACAGTAATTTGGTGAAGGTGTAGAAATGCGGGTATTGTGAACAAAAAAAAAAAGGGAAGAAAAAATGTGGGAAGACAATAGTTTATCTACAGAGATTGATTCCACATGTTGATGTGGGGTAGCAGGCTGTGTCTAGATGAGGTTTTTCCTGTTTATTGTGCACCAAATGGCACATGCAGGAGTATGTGGTTAAGGTACCCCCTCCAGAGCCAGCAGTCTTTGTTTGCAGCCCAGCACAACTTCAGATTGTTACTCCTCAGAAACTGTGCGCTGTATTTTGGGCAAGTCCCCAGGATGAGGTTGTGTCCCAGGTGTTCATGTTTGAATAGAAGGAAGGAAAAGATAAGTGTGGTTACTAATTACTTAGATTGGCAAGTTACTAATTACTTAGATTAGCAAGGGACTCTGAACTGTGTGCATGAAGAAATGAGGATGCCTTTTTACATTTTTCTTCATTAGAAATCATGTAACCTGATTTTACAAAATCATTACATTTCTGTGACTCCCCCCCTGGACAGCCACAGCTATAGACTCAGCAGGAAAATCTGTTTTAAACATTTTGAAAGTATGAGCATTGGCTCCTATTGCAGAACACTGCACACCCTTTGCCTCACAGAGAACTCTGACATCTCAGAAGACTTCACCTGTTAAATCTAATGTGGAATAAATGCAAACATAGCATGTCTACATTATTAATAATAATGTGATCAATTATGCATTACTGAGTGTAAATATACAATAATAGTTCACATTAATGCAATACTTTCTTAAGTTGTAGATGTACAGAACACTTACCTGCAGGTAGCTTTACTTTTGTGCCAGAAGGAGCAACATACAGGCACAACTTATAACAGGAAAAGTCAGTTTGGGCTAAGACATTCATGGAAACCCCGAGTACCAAGGAATCCATGAAAAGCAGGGCCACACACACGGCACTGTCAACTAAATGCAACTTTCTTGGAGTGTAAACGATCTTTGGCAAGAAAAGCAAAGAGTTAAGCAGCAGCTGGCAGGCCTGAAGGGCGGCTGCAAGGAGATCAAAGCATCTAGACTATACAAAGGCTATTTTACACGTTATTCTGTGGAATTCAGTGGTATTTGCTGTCTGGTTCGGTTCCTTCAGGATTAGTCACAGCCTAAAAACCATGCATTGTCCCACAGGAAGCATCTAGGAGGGATCTATCTGAGCTCTCCTCAGCGGTGCCTGGAGCCTGCAGCTGACAGCGCCTGTTCCCTCAGCCCTCCCGCACCGCAAAGTGATGAGACGGCGAATTCGCGCCCTAATGAGAAACACATTTCCTGCAGGAGCGCAGAACTTTGTTCGTTCGAGGCGGACACCCCTCGGCTGGCCCGGCTTGGAGCTCCTTTCCCCGCGCACACCCCGGGCCCGGCTGTGCCGCGGACAAAGGCGAGGGGAGCTCTTTGTGCGCGGGGAGCGCGGCCCGGGGCCGGACCATCCGTGGGTCGTCCGCCTGCATCGAATAAGGTTCTGCGTTCGTGCTGGAAATGTGTTTCTCATTAGGGCGCGAATTCGCCGTCTCATCACTTT
>JAHLSL010000060.1:4533497-4556504 GCA_025920805.1 Petroica traversi
GGGCGGGACCGGGACCCTCCCTGCTCTGCCTTCTCCCTCTGATTTCCCACCCTTCTCTCCCTGGTTTCCCGCCCTTCTCTCCTTGGTTTCCCTCCCTCCTTTCCCGTTTCCCGCCCTGGCATCGCTCCCTGCCCGGGCTTTCCTCCCGGGTGCCGCCGCTCTCTCCGCCTCCCCGGAGCGCGGCATCGTGGCTGAGATGTGTTCGGCTGGGGCCGGTGCTGCTGGATGGAGATGCCGATGGAGATGCTGCTGGAGCATCTCCGAGAGAACTCACCGAGAGTCCAGAGAATGGTGGAAGCTGGTTTTTTTTTAAGACATCAAGTCTCTGTTTATGTGCACAAGAGAGGCACGGAGTTTCCTGAATTCAAGTTGTGTTGTAGAATCATAGAATCACAGATATGTTTGGGTTGGAAGGGACCTTAGAGTTAAGCTCGTCCAACCCCTTGCCATGGACAGGGACACCTTCCACTACCCCAGATCGTTCCAAGCCCTGTCCAGCCTGGACTTGGACACTTCCAGGGACAGAGCATCCACAGCTTCTCTGTGCAACCTGGGATAGCACCAGTTTTTCACCACTCTAAGTGTAAAAACTTCTTAATTGTAAATAACTTCTTTCTTATTCCTAATCTGAATGGACGCTGCTTCATTTTCAAACCGTTACCCTGTGTTCTATCGAAACAGGGCCTGCTGTAAAGTCTGTCCCCATATTTTTTATAAGCCCCTTTCAAGTACCAAAAGGCTGCATTGAGGTCTGCCTGGAGTCTTCTTTAGCTGAACAAACCAAATTCTCTCAGCCTTTCTTCACAGGAGAGGTGCCCCAGCCCTCTGAGCATCATCTGGATTCGCTCCAACAGGTCCATGTCCTTCCTGAGCTGTCCAGTCTGTGTCCTATCGACTTCTCCTGTAGAGCTTGCATATTACAGTACAGAGCCATCAGGTATGTTTTGAGCTTGCTTCATCTGATGGCACTTTGGGGTTTGTTTGGTTGATTTTCAAACCTCTAAAACTCCTTCTGGCAAGCTTTTCTCCAAACTGTTCCACCCAGATAGAAGTTTTCCAAAGGCAAGTCCACGCTTTAGGGTGTGTCCATTGACTTTCCCTGGGGTTTGGACACCTTCACCCCACACAGACTGGGTTATGAGCAAATCTATAATTAGCTGTTGACACTTTTAAATCAGCAGAGGTAGCACCTCTGCTGACTGTACAGCCATGGAAAACTGGGATTTCCAATCCAAGTGCAGACATCTGAGTAAGATCACTTTCATGCTGTTGGCTGTGGGATGGGATGAAATTTTGGCTCCTGCTCAACATCTGCAACCTGAATGCCAGGCTGCAGATGGGAGCTCTCAGTATAATTACAGGGGAAAATTAAAATAAAGATCTCTTAATCTCCCCTGACTATTGAGGTCATCTTTAGAAGGCGTAACCACACTGTATTCAACCATTTAGAGGAAAATTGATTGTTTTTTCTTACATCATAACGTAGCAAAATAATCCCCCAATCCCTGTTCAACGTGGCAGCAGGCAGTTTATTTGTCTGGCTCTTTGAAACATTCACTCTTTGTGCCAAAACAGTTCAGATCTGTGTAATTCCAACACAAGTGTCAGATGGAGAAGATTAACATCTCAAAAGTGAGCTCATGGTTCCCTCTTATGACTTCTCAGGAAAGTCAGTGTGACAGTTTGGACTCCTGCTTTGTTTATCATGCTTCATGATATGCTTCATAATTTCCTAAGAAAGAAATTTCATCTGAGAGTCAGGTGAAGAATCAGTAAAAAGGTGGCAGGCTAACTTGGACGAAGTCTCCTGCCTGCTGAAGGGAGGTTTTGTGGCTATTCATTCTAATTGTTTAGGGAGGTCCTATCTCATTTGAGAGCGTTTCCTTCTAAAAAGAATAGAAACAAAAGTGAAAGAGAGTCAGGGCACTACAGAGCACTCTAGTTCACAGTTAGGAGTTGGTTTGGATTCTGTGTTTTTCCAGCCACTTACTGGATAACTCCTCACCCTAATATTTTGTAGGTTAACATGCCAGTTCAGGAAAGACTTTTTCAAGACCTGTATACTCATTTTGTTGCCCTTGACCAGGCATGGTCTGTGTTCCCCTGACTCATCATTAAATCCTTCATGGGTATTTCTTACGTTTCTGATTTAATACTTGTTTAATTAGTGCCAGACTTGCAAGGCAGAATTGATGAAGTATGATTTGAAAAGAGCAATGGGAAAAGCACACTCAAATCCATCTCTTCAAAAAATTATCACTTCACTATCTTTCTGAAGATTTAAGATCTGAAAATTCCACTACACAACAATAAATTGTTTATGAGTTTCCACACTCATAAATTCCAAAAGTCAAGCTCAGCCATTTCCAGCATTGAGTGCACTTGAAATCTTTGCTACTTTCAATGCTCACTTTTCCGCAATTAACTTTTGTCTCCAGTAAGTGTAAATTTATACTGAAAACAATTTGCTTTAAAGGTTCCAAGAGTTGCAAATGAGTGTTTTGATGAAATTTTGCCCCAGTAAAGCTGGGGCATTGATTCCAGTGGGAAGGAATGGTGCTAGCATTCCTTTACACAGAACCAAGTCACGTGTGTTTGTGTAGTGCTAGACCGGGGCAGCTCCCCAGCAAAACCTCTGATACTTCATGGCTCCTTCATCCAATTAAATCTTACTCACTCAGCCATTTAGAGATAAACCTTAATCTGCCCTGTGGACTTAGGATGTGTCACTAGGCATGTCAAGGAAGCAGCCTGCTTCCCCAAGGAAGGGGACCCGCCACAGTTGTCCTCAGCAGTGTGACCAGTAGGAATCTATACTGGCTCTGAAAATGTGCAAAAATGAAGGAAGAGTGACTTGAAAAAGTCCTTCAGCTCCCTTTGCTCACTGATTGCAGTGATGAAGATGTTTTCAGAGGAGGACAGAGGCTCACATGTGTGAGCTGCTGTCATTCCAGGGCAGACAAAGCTGAGCCCGTAGCAGTTCTTGACTCTGATTCCTGTGCTGAGCAGCAAAGGGGGTTGTGTTTTTCATCACAGCATGTAATTACAGTGCTGGAGCTGCAGAGAGGGAGTGAAACTGCTCCTCCTTCCCCACAGCAGACCCCTGAATGCTGCTCTTGGTTTGGACTTTCCTACTCCATCTATCAGGTCCTGCAGAGAAGCCGCTGATATGTTTGGCTCTGAGAGCACAGTGGGAGATTCCTGTCTCCTTTCCTTCCTGTAGGGAAAGGGAAGTCCCTGCCCATCTCTGCAGCCTCCCAGTTAATCTCTGAGGCTCTGCCACACTCATCTGCAGGACACAGGTCACGAGCAGCCTCACCCTGCCAACCTCCCAGTGGAGCAGGCACAAGGAGCCTGCAGGCAGCACAGAGTTAACCTTGCAGTGATGCTCACCCTGCACATGTGCTGGACAGATCACATCTGGCTCCTGTGGTTTGTGCATTCCTTCGTGGCTCCTGTGCCAGATTCCGACCTCATGTTTTACTGTCAGTTGTAAACCATGTCAGATCCATGAGTTCACTGTGATTTGTGCTGTCACGGGATCAGGATCTATTTATCACTGCAATCCTCTTTTGGCCTATGGTTTTACACAAACAACAGCAGTGGTTTGGCTGGCCCAAAACACACCTATGAATTAAGTTAGTCAGTCCTGACATCTCTCTTTTAATGCCCCAAGTAGAGGATTTGATAAAAAGAGCAGGGAATATGTGTGCAGGACATGCCACACTCATGTCCAAAAGTCTTGTAGCAACACTACTCCAGATCTGACTTTGGATCTCTTCATTTTATTAAAGAAAATACTTAACTAAAACTAAATACTTTTTGCCTGTTAATATACTGTATAAATTTTAAGCTTGTTCTTAACTTTTGCCAGTTGTATAGGGGCACTTCCAAAAGTATATTGTCCTTTATGAGTGCTCATTATGAAATCTCTCTTTGAGAGATTTAGTATAATAGAATCATGGAATGGTTTGGGTTGGAAGGGACCATAAAGATCATCCAGTTCCAGCCCCCTGCTATAGGCAGGGACACCTTACAGTACCCCAGGTTGCTCCAAGCTCTGTCCAACCTGGTCTTGGGCATTTCCAGGAATGGGGCATTCACAGCTTCTCTGGGCACCCTGTGCCAGGGCCTCCCCATTCTCACAGGAAAGAATTTCTTCCTAATATCCCATCTAAATCTCTCCTCTTTCAGTTTGAAGCCATTCCCCCTGGTCCTAACACTAGCACTTCTTTATCTTTCAAGGGAATTGTCACGAGGCACATCCCAGGAAAGCACCCAAGTGTTACTCACGGAATGAACTTAGTTTCACTAAGGTACCCTGACTCAAGATTCCTTCTCACAGTGCAGGTGTCTTAACACAAATCTTTTCCGTGTCATTGTTTTAATAATTATTTGTAGTGCCACAACTCAGGGTTTCTGTTTGACAGAAAAGTCTCATATTTCAACATTTCTGTTTGTCTTAGAGTGAGATTTTCATTAAAGAAAAGTTTCTAAATACATAATTTTGGAAGAATTTAAATTACTTTATCATTACAATAATGTATGTATCCATTTAAGGGCTACACGGCTCTGCTTTCCTGTATTCCCTGGAGATCCCTGAAGCAGCAACAACTCCTTTGAACTGCAGATTCCAAAGCTGGACCTGGCCATGGGGCTGTTCCCTTATTACACAGCCATTCTTGTGTGAAGGACTAGATGATGCTCCCTGGCTAGGGGAGCAAAGGGGATGTTTATAGATGCTCTTAGGTCTTTTTCTATGTTGCATTAACAAAGTCATAACGTTGAAATATATTCATTGCAGTCTCAGCTATGGAGAGAGCTGGGAGGAGATCCATAACGCATCCATCTCCCTCCACAACATTTCAGAAAGAGGAAGAATTGTCCCTGGCACACAGCAAAGCCTTGCAATGCAATCAGCTTAAGCCTTGAAGCATGAAATTTGATTTTCTTTACCGTAGGTGAGCGCTTTTAAACTCCACTGAAAATGGAAGACAAATATTTCTCTTTAGGGTGCCAGTTGTATATGCAGAGAAATTACCCTTTTTTGAGGCTTCTTCTCAGTAAAGCATATGTTACACACCTGTCTGTCTTCATCTGGGCTACAGATTCCTCATGGAACAGCTTAAAATCAGTAACAAGGCTGTAGATAGAGAAGTGAGGGAAATTTCTGTTTCCTTGCTGGGGGAACCTGGCATTCACAGTCCTCTGTGCTATTGTCATTGTGGCCAGGACTCTGCTCAGATGCGCTCTCCCAGCTGGCAGCAAAGTGCTGTGGCTGCAGAGGAACTGGGGAGAAGCAGGTGGGGATGATTTGTACTTACATGGAGCCTCTTCCTCCTTGTTGGCAAACCAGGACATGATGGATTAATTGGATGAGCTGTGTCTTCTCTTATTGAAAAAACCATGGAGTGAATTTAATTCTCAGTTATGTCCAGAAGAATCTGTTTTCCTGCTGTCACAATTTGGTTTCATCTGCAATGTGTTTAATCTGTGTTGAGGGTGTGTGTTTTGCATTTATATCAGCACAGCCCTCTTGGGGACACACTAATGGCAGCGGGGAAGAGGTTGGTTTGTATCTGCAGCAAGAGCATCACCATGACATAGAAGGTGATAGCCGTTGCTGTGTGTGCACTTTCTGGGCTTATTTACTCTGTGTCCTGCTGCTCTGGAGGCTTTGGGGCTGCCTGGTGGCTGCTTTGTTCTGAGAGTGGCACAGACCCTGGGAAACATCGTGGACTGCCCTGAACTGCAGCAAGTGGGTCCAGCTCCTGGATGATTGATCAAGTGCTGCATGTTTCACTTTACATATACTTTAAGACACAAAGGTTTTTCTGCTATTTCACTTATGTCTATTGAAAGGCTTCATGCCAGTAATTAGAAAATCTCTGCTCAATCCTCCGTGCTCTATGATGAATGTAAAAATTAGGGAATAACAAGAGATTAGGGCCATGAATATTGTGGCTGTTTCACCCTGAGTTAGTGACATGGGGGGAATTTCTGAGAGTGGGGTGCCATGACTCTCATGCAAGGAACACTTTAAAATCCTTCACTGTGGGGGTACCTGCACCACCTGGAATGTGATTCTTTTCAAATGTATAGCTGTGAATTCAGGGGGACTAGCCACGTGAGCCAGGGTTAGCCAGACTGTCCAGAGCAGGAAAAACAAGTCAGAGGAACCCCTGCAAGGCATGAAGGACTTGAATTACTGGTGGAGATTGCTGGGTTATCAGTAAATTTGGACAAAGCTGAAAGGAAACCTTGGCTGTGGTGAATATGCCAATCACATCACGGTGGTGATAAAGAATACACGTGCTTTATGTTGTAAAGGTACCCTAAATGTCAGTTGCAGACATTATATTGGAATTTTGTCTATCTGCATCTTTGCAGTTGGTATTTTCAGTGACACTCAACTGCAAAGGCATTAGCCTTCTGTCCTGAAAATGGGTCATTATAGGGCAGGGGGCAGAAATTCCCCATAGCTACTGCCAAAGAGAGCATTGAAACAGCTCCTTGGCCAGTTTGCTACAAGAACAGAGACTGAATTGATCTGGAGCTGATAACAAATGGCAAATTTTGCCAGATGCAAGATGTTTTCTTGGGCTTGTACGGCACTGAAACTCAGTAAACAGAAAGAGCTCAAGGAAGAATAGAAAGCGACGCAGTCTCCTGGGTCAAGATGCATTTCAGTTTCATCATTCCTACTCCAAAGTTGTGTAATATTTAACTGAAAAAAGACATTTATAACTATAGCAATATTTAACCAAACTCAAGCTGCAGTGTACTTCATCGAGCTGCAGTATATTTACTCTTGGACCAAGATTTTTTTGCTTTTCTGCACTAATTTTCAACTTAAGCTAACATTGATTGGCAAAATAAGAACTTGAGTGTCTGGAAATAAAAGTAATATAACAAACATTTCCCTGGGCTCTTCAAAGCAGGATTTCCTTATTTACTTGGAAAGGAAGTCGGAAAACGTTCCTGACAATAAATATCTAATGCAAAAGATCTTAAAGTGCAGAACATAACATTTTTTTTAAAAAACCCCACTGGTTTAAGAGCTAGGGATTGCTACACAGCAATCAATTTGCTTGTTCTGGGGTAACCCACAGCACTTGTCTTTTTCCATTAATTTTTAGCTAGCCCTGAGATGTAACTTAATACAGGAGTACTCCACCAAACAAACCCAGGAGACTTTTTCATATCTTAGCCAGCAAAACATTCCCGACTTGTGCTTCCAACTTTGTTCAGTCATTACTCTTATTTGTCTGAACACCATAACAATATCAACAGATTAACTACTGCTCTGATCACAAAAGTTTTTGAGTAATCTATTAACCAGAAAGGTGATTCAGGCAATGCAAATAAAGGCCATCTGAAAACAAAACTCAAGATGTCAACACTTGGAAGGAATGAGATTGCACAGAGGTGCTTTGAGCCTTATCACAGCCTCATCCTTCATTGTTCCAGACCAGAGTGCACAGGATTCAGGAATCCCTTTCATTTGGGATGGTAATTCCAGGTGGGCTTTTAGGGTTGTTGGGTCTTCCTACAGCTGGAAACACAAGCCCCTCAAATTCTGCACTGTCCTTGGTGTGGCCACAGTTTCTGCACTGGGATAAGGAGACACGAGCAGATCCTTCCAGGGAGGGAGAGGCTGTGAGAGGAGGCACAAGGGTCCTGCAGTGGCTCTGAGGCTTTGCAAATCCCCTGTCCCCACATCTGCAGAGGAACCCCCCCAGAGCCCCCTGCAGCCACTTGTCCCCTGGTGTCCTTTGCAGAGCATGGCCTGTCCTTCCTGAGCTGTGCTGGACCAGGCAGTGGTCAGTAAGGCCACTCTCAAAGACAGATCACAGAGGAAAGTTAAACCCCCTACTTTTTAAAAGGTTTGTGTTGATTCTAGGTTTTCTGGGAATTTTTTCACAGGTGCAACACTAAACCACTACAAGGACTAAAATCACAACAAACTGCATAAGGGCAGAGAAGAATGGAAAGAAACACTTAAAGCAGTTTTCCTGCCAAAGAAAATGTCCATATGATGATATTGCCTTGATATAGGTGACCTTTTTAAAGTTTCTAAAGATTTGTAGATGTAATAAGGAAAAGGAAAAAAAATTCAGATTTTACAGTGAAGGAGGGAAGACTGGAAATAGAGCAAAAGTATGTGCTGGGGGTTCAAACATAAGGCCAGATATTAAAGGAATCCAGACTTGCCTGTAAAATGTTTTGCAATAGTAAAATAATTTCAAAGCTTTTTAATGCTGAGTGTTGGAAACTTGTTTTGGCAGAATCAGTGCATGAGATTGCCATGGAGAAGGCTGGGAAAGATGTTTGGGTCTTTATTAAAGCTATGTGGACATAAATAGATATGCAGGAGTACAGCTTTAGCTCTGTGTTACATGCCAATATTACCTGACTGGGTAAGATTTTGCACTTCTTTAGTCTCCTGGATAATTTTGGGGTTTGAGTTTATACTAGTTATGCTGGTTAAGGATTTGTGGGATTTGGGATAAGAAAAACTTGGAACTGTTGCAACAAAATGTTTACGTTAAAAAAATAAATGCAAAAGTAATTTCTGTCTAACTTGGAAGAATTGTCACCAAAGGGCACTTGAAAAATAATTGATGACTGCAATCAGCCACTAAAATAGTTCTTCAGCACAGTTAGACTGTAAAACTACCCCCATGACTGACTTAATTAAAACAATTACCAATGGACTTGCTTGGCTTATGTCCCTTTTTATGACTTTTGGAGGCAGGTGAACTTGAGCTCCTTGTCTTCTCTAAGGCTCCTGTCCAGTAACATATTTGGGAAATTAAGTCCTTAATTTCCTGAAGAAGAAACATCACTCACCCTGGCAGCAGGGAGCTGTTCCCAGCACAAAGATTGTTCTGGTGTGTGACTCAAGGGCTTAATTTTTAAAAATGGACCTTAATGATGCAATGAAAGGAAGGCACCAGGAGGTGATGATATGGCTTCCCAAAAATAACTTCCCCCACCTCTGCTGGTGTCGGTGTCAGTGGCAGGAGCAGGATGTGATAATTGGACAGGATCTAACACCCATCTATCCAGATAAAAAGCACGAATGGGGAGTGCTGAGTAGGAGATGCAGTGAGGTGTTGGATGTGTTCACCCCTTCTCAGAGGGAAAAAGCTCCACTGTTGCCTTCTTCCCATCTTGTTCCATGGCCTTTCTGCTTACCTTGGGTCAGCTCTGGTGCTCAGCAGAGCCAGTACAGCTCATTATTCCCACAAACACCAGAAAGTTCTCTTCTGGGCTAGCAATGAGGACTGGCTCAGTGAAGAGCCCACCAGCCCAGGGCAGTGCAGGGAGAGGTGGGAGCAAGGACAACCCTTCCCTGGCCACGAGGAGGGCTCAGCTGCCCATCCAGCACCAGTCTTAGCCACTCCAGAGTGTTTTTGCCAGTGCAGAGATTGGATCTGGCTCATCTTCAGGGACTGGCTTCTTTTAAATTGATAGTTTAAAGGAAAAGAGTCGGTGAATGGCTTTCTCATCACCCCTGCCATAAATTTTTAATGGCTGCTGAAACTCCTGTCAAAGAGATTAGTGGGAAAAATCCTACCTGTTGTGTAACACTCATTTGGAGAAAAAAACACTCTTTATGAGAAACACAATATTTATTTCCTTCAGTGAGATCATCATTGGTTTTGCTTTCCATTTCTTTTTTATCAGCAGTTTCATGTTTAGCTTCAAAGGTTCTCTGAAGGGGGCTGCCCTCAGCTGAACCTGCTTTCTGTTTCTGCACCCAGCTCATCATGAGGTGCTTTCCAGGCACAAGGAGCAAGGACAGCCCGTGCCTCTGGGAGGGCTCACCTGGGGCCAGGCACAGCTCGAGAGAAATCACCAGCAGCTGCCTGGAGTTGGTGCTCTGACCATCCCAGTGGCAATATCCATTTACAGCTCTCAATTCTTTTCCCTGTGTTTGGAAGACAAATGCAGTTCCCCAGGCAGGTTTGTGGTGTGGTGACACCGAGGGTTTTGCTGACCTGCTTAAGAGGCCAGGAGGTGCAGGGCAGGCTGAGAAATTCCATCCCAGGCTGTGGCCTGAGCTGCTCTTTAGTGAACGGGCTGGGAAGATGGGACAGTCCCTCACACACCTCCTTCCACCTCAGCTTCCCACCCAGATGTAAAATTGTGCTGATGTTCCTCCCTGCCAGCACCCAGCTGTGTAAAGGACATTGCCTGATGTAGGGAAACACAAATCCTTCTCCCATAAAACATCTTTTACAGAACTTCAAAGTGCAGCTGGGGAAGCACCTCTGGCTTGGCTGTGAATGCCATGAAGTAGATGTGCATTTTAAACAGAGAGAGTAAAAAGCATGAGACCTCTGAGCTCACTGTTATCATCTGAAACAGGAGAATGGAGAGTGAAATTGCAATCTTTATTTGAGCAGTGAGGTTACTGTAGAGCTCATCATGTTTGCCAGTGATTCTGTTCTGCTGATTGCTGATAGATATGCAGATTTTATTTAAATTCAGAATAGCAGAAGACAATGAGGTGCTGTCACAAATCTAGACAGAAGGGTTATTTGGATTGCCCAAGAGCTGTTGGGAGTGAATACCCAAAGAGTGCTCAGCTCTGTGCATAACTTTATTTTCTTTTCTTCAGTGTGCCTTCTTAAGGAACATTTACCACCACTGCCCCTCTGACACATGGAAGAGGTGCTGTTTAGTTTCTATCACTTAAAACTGATAAACTGTCCACAAGCAAGGGATGCTCCTTTAGAGAGCCCTTTTTTTTCAGTTGGTTATAAAACAGCAATTTCGTTGTCCTTGCGAGATACTACTGGGGAGGAAGTTCGTAATATTTTATAAATATCTCATACACAGCCTATTTATTATGCTTATTTCCCCTTTCCTTGCTCAGAAATGGTCTCAGGGTCACTTGAGGCTGTAACTGGAGATGCCCAGCAGCTCTCCCCAGGCTGCCATGCCTCCTGCAGGCTCAGATTTGCCACCTGTGGCCACATTCAAACTGAATAAAATTCTTTCAGAAAGAACTACACGAAGTCCTGAAAACGACTGTGTACAGGTATGGCAAATCAGATTTGTCCTGAATATTTATAATAATAACTTGTTTGTTTTCTTGTGCTTGCCTTGCCCAGCTACACAGGGGAGCACAATAGCTGGATGGGGACAGCCGAGATTGCTGTGATAATAAGTTTGCAAATCATTAGCAGGACAAAGCACTGAAGCCCTTTGAAGCTTCCCACAAAGAATTCAGCATGTCTGAGTTAACCAGGGCACCGGCTGGGTTCTGGGTCTGGGGGAGGGCAGCAGCAGGAGATGGAAGCTGGCAGGAGGAGATTTTTGGTATGAAGAAAAGCAGATGTGAACACAGGGTTTGTCCAAACTCCCTTTCCAAGCACCATTTCTTGCCTGCTGAGGAGGCACTTTTTGTTTTGAAAGAGCTGAGTCAATCCCTAGTATTACAGAACCGAGGCTCCTGAGGTGGGTTTTGGTGCTGCATCAGAGAGGAATCCCCTTCTCTCCACCAAACCAGTGCCAGCTTTCCTGCTCCCCTGAGTGCTGGGCAGGCCCAGGCTCCCATCCAAACACAACCAGTGCTGATGCCAGCCCAGATCCTGGTCTGAGGATAGATCAACAATGCTCCATCCCTGGACATGTCCCTGAGGCTGGGCTCTGATTCCCAGCACCAAAAAGAACATTGCAGGAAAAAAAGAGCAACACCAGAGTTGCAGGAATCAGGATGTTGCCTTTGGGAATTTTAATGCTGAGTCTGCCAAAGGAGAAAGAGCTGGGAGAATCTGGGTGCAACCACTCAGCAAGTTGCTTTGTATTTTAAGTTTCTTCGTGTTAAAAGTGAGTCAGTTTTCTTCAACACTGAATCATTTTGAAGGTTTGACGCAGTGATTCACAGAGCCATCACTGCCTTACTCAGAAAAAAACCTGTTGCACATCAAAATAGGTTTAATAACCTCCTTGCTTCTCTTGCAAGTCTGTCCTTCAGTCAGAGAGAGGCAGTATTGCCAGCCAGCTGACTGCCAGGGTCTCCAGAGTATGGTTCTTAAAACGCAACACAGGAAACCCCCCAAATTTAAAAAATATTCCAGAGGCAAGAATTGCAGGAAAAAACCAATAACCTGTGCTTCGTTTGCACTTTGCAAATCAAAAGAGGGGCCTGAAGGGTAAGTTGAATTCCTTGTTTGTATTTCTGGCTTGCTGTGGGTCCGACTTAGGCTGTGTCAGATCCTTGAGGTCGCATAGTGGTTTTAACTCTAGATTTGCATGTGAACAAAGCAGTTCAGAGATGCTCTGTGTTTAATCATGACTTGCAAGCGTGCAACAAGTGGGGAATGTGTCTGCAGTGCAGTCTTCAGATGCTGGTGCTCGTCTGCACTCCACTAGAAATAAGTTTGTGAGTTATTGGTGCTCTTCATTCCCCTCCTTAGAGCAAATTCTGTCATAACAACCTCCACAGGCCCAGAGCTCTTGTCACTGCTCATAATGGAGTGCATGGGGAGAGAAAAAACTCCCTCTGACCTCCTGATTTCTTGGCTAAATCTGGCTGGAGGCTGAATGGCTGCGGCCTCCTCAGAGCCACAGGCTGACAGGTTCCCACAGGTCTGAAGAGAAAACATCTGCTGTTCCTTGCCCTTGCTTTTGGGGTTTTTTTCCTGAGCTCTGAACTTCTCACTGGAGTTTTTAGGGCTGGAAACTTAACTTTTTTTTCTTTAAGAAGCAAACATTTGTGAATCTGTGCTTGATTATTCACCTGTTTCTGTGGAGGTGTTTCTGTAGACAGTGAACTTCATCAGATTGATGGAGATGCGAATCAAGGGCAGCTCTGCCAGCTCAGAGCTCCTGAGAGCTACATGGGCTCTTAGCTGGATTTCTCCTCTGACTTTAGTCAGATTATTCAGCTTTTCTTCCACAGTGTGTCCCTGTTTTCAAGGAGACCATCAGGTGGAAGAAATCCCAGAACCCAATCCCCCCCAGGCGGATCATGAAGAATTCATGCCTGAAGAGCACTTTGTGGCAATTGTCTTTTAAAACTGAATTATTCATGCATTTACAAGCTTCTGCGTTCTTTTCCCAGGGAAGGAATGCCATGAGAAACAGACTGCTTAAAAACACTGCTAATCAGATAATCCTTGAACATGGTGCTGCTCTGACCTGAAGTCTCCATATCTGTGTGGATGTAGAGGTTTATTCTATGAATGAATGCACACTCCTACCTAAACCTGCACACAGACATTCGAATATATGTTTATATTACAGGTGTAATTCATCTCAGTGTACAGTAATCTTGCACTTAGCAAAACTCTGATTTATTGTGCTTTAAATATTCTGGATGACATTCATCCCCAGATGAATTACTGCTGTAGTTTAGCCAAATATCTGTTTTGCCTGTAGGACACCTGCTATTACACTTTCTTAACATGGAGAATGTTCATTTTTCAAGCAAATACTCTTCACTGTCTGGAAAGCATGCAGCTCTCCACAATTCTTGGCAGGTTACTTTGCTCTTTCTGACAGCCTGGAGCGAAGGTTTGATGTATGTTTAATGTGTATTTACACTGACCTGGAGAATTTGCAGTTCTTGTAAAACCTCTTGTATTCACCTCCTTCTTTTTCTCAGCTTTATGTCAGTACAAGGCATAATATCCAACCTGCCTTCCAAAGTTTCTCACCTCATTTCTGCATTTTGGAGGAGTCTCAGCTGTTACAGCAGAGAGCAAAAGTCTTGTAAGGGTAAGAGAAAGTGGGCAGGGTGTAAGAGTTGGCTGATCCTAGACAAGACATTTATCTTCTGAGCAGAAACGTTAAGGTACAGGAAGCTTTAGCTGAAGTAAATATAAGAGTTTTAGCTTGGGTTCAGATTAAGACACCATTTATTCAACCAGAAGTATCAGAGCTGACAGATCTGTGTAGCTGCAGAAGGATTTGTGCTTTACCCTGACACAGGCAGCACCAGCCAAAAGGTCAGCCAGTGGTCACATCAGGAGCTGAATGCTTCCACAGACTGAACCTTTGTGCCCCAAGAAATGTTTTTAAGGGATGTGGTATCTACTTTTGAAATCCAGTTTTCAAAAGGAAAAGAATAAAAAAAAATAATAAAAAATATATTTCTGAAGCATTTCTTCCTACTCAGCAGTTTAGCATTGCTGTGGCTCAGTTCAGTGCTGTGAGTGTGCTGAGTGGGGTAACAGCCTGGGCTGTGCTGCTGGCAGCTCAGACAATCTAGTCATGACTTGCTGTGACTTTCTTGTTATGAAATCACTAGTACTGGATAAACACAGACCATCTGCCTTACATCCCTCCTAACACCTCCTTTTTGTCTGTAAATTAGTGCTCTCTGTAGCTCTGACCTGAACTGAAGATTGTAAATAAATGTGCAGGTGAGTGGAGACACCACAGGGCTCTGCACTGAGATAGCAGGGACAGGAGTGAGCCCTGCAGGAATTGTGCTGGGGACTCACCCAGCTAATGGGATTATTGGGGAGAAATGTCGTGCCCTGCAGGAATACAGTGAGGGGTCCATTGGACAAACATTGCAATTTTAGGGTGCAACCTTACCCTGCATAAAGCCAAGGAAATGGCTCGTGGATGCTGCAAAGGGACTGTTCTGTCACTCAGCTGGTGGCTCCCACTGCCTCCCAAGCAGCAGCATTCACCTGCCCTGCCCTGGGTCAGCCCACAGGGCAAAGCAAGAAATGGAAACAGCTCCACATAAACAGAGAATCATTCCTTTTGGCAGTTTGCTCTCTGACTGGAGTTTCCCCAAATGTTTTGTTTTCACAGCTGATGGGTTTTGGGTTTGAAATATGTGTGAGTATCTTTGGGACCTTGCACTGGATGTGGGCCTGCCCTTGTTCCAATTCACAGCAAAAGCCACATGAACTGCAGCAGGAATGGGCTCGTTTTATGGCTCACAGCCTGGAAATACGCTTCTCAACACAGCGTGCCTTTCCAAAACTGGATGTGATCAACAGTATCACTGCAGTGTTTTGTTGGGTTAGATGGCCAAATAATCTGTGAAGAAGCCAAATACAGACATGGTTTCCTTAAAAGTCAGTAAAAAAAATGCTTTTAAAAAAAGGTGAAGAGTTGGCAAGTGTTCCTTGAGTTTTAAGTTTAATGGATATTTGCAGTTTAGAAGTTATTTACTCTGGCTGGATTTGTAGATCAAACAGGAGCAAACCTACCTTGACTTAAAAGTCAAGGAAAAGTACTTGTCTTTTTACCTATTTTACCTTTCAGCTCTGTGGTCTTTAAAACAAAGCTCTGGTAGTGTATTTGTGTATTTGTCTAAGCCCATAAAGATAATCTTAGCCCTCAAGGCCTTACAGTCAAAATAATTTCTTTTCAGCTCCTTGGGTACATAAAAACAGCTGAGTGGCTCTGATGGAAATATTGTGATAGTTCACCTCCACTGTGCTTACAGGGCTGATGTCTTAAAAAAACCCAGCTGGACATGGATAATTAAATCTGTTGCTGCTGTCAGGTTGGAAGGAATGCCTTTCTGTTTCAAAAGCCTTTTACCAATTGCACCTGTAATCACAGAAGAATCTCTCAGTGAAGCACCTCAGGCATGCAGGGAATTGAGAAGTGCACCCAGCAAGGTGCTCAGTCTGATCCTTTTCCTCCCCAGTCACTCTGCTGACAAAGCTTTCTCACACTTGTGTGAAATGGGAATGTGGGAGGGGGATTCCATGGCTCCCACCCCTCCTGACATTTTCAATGCATTTCCCAGGCCTGTTTTTCCATCCTGCAGTGTAAAATTAATTTTGCTGAAATCTTGAGTGAATTAAACTGCAACACAGCCATCTCCTTGCTCAACTCATATTTGCTGTCTGCCTTATTTATGTGGAGAAGAAGCACTTGGGCATGCCAATTATCCTGTCATTTATTTGCCTTGTGCATCGTGCCTTTGGCTACTAGAATGAAACTGGAAAATACAATTAAAAGCATTAGCTGTAGCAGACATACACAAAAATATCATTACATGCTTGACAATGTTCTCCTTCATATTGTTAATCCCTGCAGATCTACCTGAGCTATTAGATTTCATATACAGATTTTATTTTTCTCAGAAGACCACATTAATTGGAATGAGCATTCCTGTTTCTATAAGGGAAAAAAAAAGGGAGATGTCAACATGCTGGAAAGCCTCACCTGACTTTTCTTGGTGAGTGTGGTCTAAACTTGAACTTGAATTGAGCAAATATTATTCAGGCTTCAAAATGTTTACAGATGGCTGGACAATGTTGTTAGGTAATGCTTTTGGCTTGCTGCACCACAGAAAATATTTGTGTGTAAACTCAAATTGTTATGTAAACACAAATTTTTACATAAACAAAGTTGGTGTGTGATGAAGAGCAGAGAGAGGCAGCTCAGATGGGATCTGGGCAGATCCTTCCTCCCTACACACCTCAGCAGGGAGCTTGGCTTGGGAGCCCTGCTGGTGATATCCTGCAAGAGGCAAACTTAGGGACTGAGAGCACAAATGTCCTTCACTCTTCATTCCCAAATTAAAATTCATGATCAAAGGAAAGCAAAATTCTTACACAGAAAGTAGCTACAGCAAGCAGGAAAGCACAGCACTGAAATTTCTGTAGCTCTTGCCCTGTGAAAATATTTTGGGGGAAAAAAGTTCCTGATAAGATAGAAAAACCTGAAATGGTATTAACAGTGCAAACCCAGGTTATTGGCCTTACCAGTGAAGCTGAGAATCCAAGAATGCCTTATGCTTGTGCCTCTCAATCCACTGAGCTTTATGGCCTTCCTTATGGTGAGAATATATTATTAGTCATATAAATAGCTCACAAAACACTTTAAAAAAAACCTTTTGTAGAAACACACCATTGCCAGAAGACTTTATTGCAAAGACCTCACAGAAATCCCTGTGTGCTCAGTTTGAGCCTCCGCTCTACCTTGGGCTGCCACCAAGAAAGTATTACCAAAGAAAGCAAATGTGTGAAGGAACAAGGGCAGGAGAAATAAAAGGCTGAGAAAGAAAGAAAGAGAGAAAGAAAGAGAGAAAGAAAGAAAGAGAGAAAGAAAGAGAGAAAGAGAGAAAGAGAGAAAGAGAAAGAAAGAAAGAAAGAAAGAAAGAAAGAGAAAGAAAGAAAGAAAGAAAGAAAGAAAGAAAGAAAGAAAGAAAGACAGACAAATCTGGACAAGTCCAACTGAGTGGTGACACATCTGCATCTCCAGTGAGGTGATGGAGCACAGACAGCCTGGCACTTCTGCAGAGTTAAAACAGACCAGGAAAAAGGTCAGCTTTCCTTACCCAGGGCCTGCATTTCCAGCTGTGCTGCCAGCAAACATGCTAAACACCTGAGACATTAAATCCCAGCTACAACAAAAAGCTGAAATTACAGACAATAATGGAAGCACAGCATTTTTAAGAATGGTAGTGCCAGGAGCAAGATATGTCTGCATGTGGGCTATTTGCAACATTTTATCATTTCTTGTTAGTCCTGATAAAGGCTGAAAAGTGTATTAACCTGCAACCTTGCTCAGCTGGACTTGTTTTATTTAATGATTACTGCTCAAGGTAGACCAGAGAGAAAACAGAAATGAAACTCTCTATGCCCAGGGCAAACAAAACTTCAGATCCACGGGGTACTTCAAAGCACGTTAAAGTAGCCTTTTCCTCAGCTTAAGGGTTTGGTTTTGGCTGGTGACGTCTGGATACCTCCAAAAAGGTTTTGCTGAAGGGCAGAACTGTCCTGATTTGCACAATTCCCAACATTTCCCAAGACTTCCCAAGATTTCTGTTTAGTGCTGTGACCTCCTGACTCCAGGAGGGTGTGGCTGAGTCAGTAAACAGGCAGGGCTTTTTTGGCCAGCCTCCTTCCTTATTAGCTATGAGCAGCAGATTGTTTAATATTTGAAGGACTCTGCTGAAACCACATTGGCGCATTTATTTCCAAACATTTCAGGGAAAGGGAAACAAGCTGAGTGGAGGGGTGGAGCAGATAAGCAGCAGTGTTTTTCTCTCCTTTGCTAAGTATTTTATTGATACTGTGGAAAGCACCGGCTCTAAAAGTTTTGACCTTCCCTACATGTATTGCAGTTTGCCTGATCGGAAAAGTACAATAAAATGCCAAATATATCCTGTTTGTTTGTTTGTGTTAGTCACTGCTCTCCTTGCTCTGGTGTCAGAGGTTCCTTCACCAGCACGTGAGATGAAGCAGCCATAGATAACGTGGGCAAAAGTTTTCTAACCTGAGTTAGGTGTATCCCTATTCAAACCTCACTGACACAGCTTGAGAGATGCTCACAGAGCCCTCCTGCTCTGCTGCTGCTGCTGCTGTTGGGCTCTAGGGGTTCCCTCTCCATCAGCTGTGGGCCAAGAGCTCCTCAGGACAATGCCAGCTTTCCTGTTGGATTCAGCAGTCTGTAGTTAAGTTAAATTGACAATATATCCATCATCTAATTTCTTCCTTAATAAATAGCTAAGTCTCCTCAGCTGTGAGGAGTGTAATATTTTCAGAGGACTCTCCACGCTCCCAAAGCCTGCAGCAGCTTGGTGTTGCAGGAGCACTATCAAGGAAGAAAAGGGCAAACCTGCTCAGTTAGGGCAAGTGCCAGCCCGCTGGCTGCTGCTGTGTTTGTGTCCTAAAATCCTTGCCTGAATAAACAGTGCTGACACTGTGGTGAACTGGTGCTTTTTGCAGTGCCTTGACAGGAGATAGAAATGGGATGGGATTGCGTGTTGAGCACTGGGCTAGTGAATCCCAGCCTCAGGCTGCTCCCTTGGGAAGCAGAAAAGGGGCTCCCCAGGCTGCCAAACCAGCTCTGTGCACTAAATTCACAGTCTTTTCCTGCAAGCCTAAACGAGGAAATGCCTCCATTGTTTTGCTTCACCAGTTCATGAAGAGCTGGCCCGTGTCCAGGCTCCAGGGAAGCAGTGACAGAAGGGGTGGAATTCCCCCTGCCCCACCTGGAACAAACGGCCACCCTTGCCCTGCTGGGGCTGCCCACGGGAGAGCTCCTGCTCCCAGGCCTGGTGGAAGCACAAAGGTTCAACCCTTGCTGGCTTGGTTGCTTTTTAAACTCTCCTCTCCCCAAGCCTGATGCCCTTCTTCCCACCCAGTAAAGATCTCCTGGTTCCTGAGACAGCCCTGCGGGAAAGGATCAAGTATTAACAGGAAAATCACCTTCTGCTTTAACTTGTTATTCATCTGGAAAATAAATGACTTCATAATTTCATTATGGGTGCTGGCACAGATTAGCTTTTAATGATTCCTGTGCCCTGATTTGGAAGTGGAAAGATAGGACTGAGTCCGGGTCAAGGTGAGTCCGGGTCAAGGTGAGCTGCTTGAATGTTAGCACGAACAGTGTGGTGATTGCTGTCAGGAGGAACAGAGATGCTGAGGTAACCCTGCTGCCCTTAACCGACTGCAGCTTTGCAAACAAGCCTCATGAGAAGTTTTAGGAGGAAGAGCACCCAGCAGTGTTGGCTCTGCTGCATTAACATGCAAACAGCAAATGGCTTTTTACAGCTCAGGAGACACTGGTCTGGGCAGAATGGGAGAGGTGGCACGATAAAAATAAACACTACTCAAGCTAAAGTTGCATTTCAAAGCAACACTAAAGAGTGAGTTAGAACTGGGATTTGCATTTTGGAGTGAAGGCCCCAAGAGATTGCATGAGTGGCTGGTGAAGTAAATGTAGGAATGTGCCTCAAGGTGACAGCTCAGCAGACTTATTTAGATCTTGCTTAAACTTGGACATTCCCTTGGAAATTCAGGTGAGAAGATCACCAGCCCAAGAGATCAAGATAATGACACTTAGGAAAATAAAAGATCTGGGCCCAAATTCATGCCAATATCATCATTTTAGCCTGACTAAAAGGACCATTATACATCTAGAGCCAGCCTATAATCCTTATTGAAGGTTTTTACTATGGCAATTTATGTATGTGTGTGTGAGTGTGTGTGTATACATACGCACAAGTATAATTTACAGCAAGTAGTTTCTGAGAAATATACATTGGCTCAGGCTGGAAGCTTCTGTTTCACCACCTTCACCATATCACTCATGGTGACACATGTAATTCCATAGGCCTTTCTCACATTTGTACCCCTGTCTTTGATTTTTCATAATTCTATTGTGGATTTGGCCAACACCCAATTAAATCTGTGTCCGTGTCCAAAAAGACTCCTTGCATTCCAGATGTCCTGTCCCCAGGCCACCACTCTGGGGTTTAACATGGAATACAAATGTACAATATCTGATCTCTGATTAACCACCTTGTATTTCAGCAGATCACACAGGACCTGAGCTAAGCAGTTGGTTCTTTGTGCTCAAATCCAGGCTCAGACTGTGCCTCTGGGGCATTGCTGTGACTGTGAAACAAGAAGTGGCATCTTCCCTCTCTTGGCTGTCCACACAGACCACCAAAATCAGCATTTGCTATGTAATGGTTTGGTATTTGGAAAGGCTGAGAAGTTCTGTTTCACTTGAGCAAGGGAACTGGTGATGAGAAAGAGGAATGCAGAAGGAAACTGGGGGTTTCAAGGGTTTTTCTGCAGGTTGTTTGGGGCTTTTTTTGCAGGGGTTTTTGGAGCCCCAGCACTGGGTGCAGGCCCTGACACCTCCAGCTGTGCAGGGAGATAAGAACGTTTGTCTGACTTCTGCCTATGCATGCTCCTCACCGTAGGGTTTTTTGGGGGAGGAAAAAAGGCCTTATAAATAGAGTCACACTAAATGTGCACTGCTGCTTTGCTGAGCTCTTCTGGCTGTGCAGCTCCATAACCCACAGCACATCTGTGATGCCAGGGGTGCCAGTGCAGCACGGAGCATGTGCAAGTGGCCGGGTGTGAAAAGCACCAGAGGTAACTCATCTGACAGCCAAAATAACTCCAACCCCAGCTGCAGGCTGGGCCATGGAACCCTGGCTCCCTCAGGCCCCAGAGCAGAGCATCAGGGCTGCTTTGCCAGGGGGGTTTTTGGGAAGGTCATCTCCTCCCAGCATCAGGAGCAGGGACTAAAAGGGCTGTAAAAATCACCTTTTTTCTTACAATGAGCTGCCTTTTGCATCATTAAAAGAGCAGAGACACCATGGCACAAGGGCAGAAATAGCCCCACTTCTTCAGTTATTACCCTGCACCACTCCCAGGGGCACTTACAGCTCTCTGCAGGTTTTTGGAGATGCTGCTGTGTCCCATGCAGCCCTCACTGACACGGACAGATGTCTGTGCAGGCAATGGAGACAGCCCTGAAAATCCAGCACTCCATGAGTGTGCACGATGCCCTGGTCCCAGAGGAGCAGATTTCCCCTGGCTGCACTCCCCTGGCTCTGCAGACATGCTCGGCCAGCTGTCGGAACCCAGGTCACTGCACACACCCCAGCCTGGCCCCAGCCTCTGAACCAAGGGCCACATCACCTGAAAAACACCCTGACAGCTGCCAAGCTGATTCATGCTGAGGAACCACAGAATGTTTGGGTAGGAAGGGACATTAACGCTCATCTCATCCCACCCCCTTGCACTGGGTCAGGTTTCTCAAAGCCATGTCCAGCCTGGCCTTGGACACTTGCAGGGATGGGGTATCCCTGGCATGGAATGGCTATGAGGTGCTTGTGGGGTTTTTTTGGGTTTTTTGTTTGGTTGCTTTTTTTGTTTTTTTTGTTGTTTTTTTTGTTGTTTGCTTGTTTTGTTTTGTTTGGTGGGGTTCTTTTGGTTTTTTGGGGTTTTTTTTTTGGTTTGTGGTGGTTTTGGTTTTTTTTTTTTGTTTTGGGTTTGTTTTTCTTGTTTGTTTTTGTTTGATTTGGTTTGGTTTGGTTTAGTTTGGTTTTGGTTTTTTGCAAGAACTCGGAGTAATTCCCCATTGGCACGACTTTCCTGCCTTGCCCATGCATGAATTCACAAGTCACAGCTGGAGTGTCCCAAACGTTCTGGTGCAGTTCCCACACCAACACTTCCTGCTCGACAGTGTGATCTCAGAAATTGCTGCACCAGACTTTGCTTTAAACGCTCCCTCTGCTGGCTGTACTGCAAATGATTGTCTTTTAATTAAAAACCTCAGGCTGGAATTAGGTTGCCGTGAAATTACCAGGTTACCAGTAAGAATTCCCTTTATTTCTTCACCACACCCCAAATCCTTCCATCCCACCTCTCAGTGGCACTGCACCTGTCCTGACACTGGCACAGTGTTTGAGGGAGTTTTCTATAAAACCATTTATTATTACTTATTTAGGTCTCTTAATATAAAATTTATTCTCTCCTTTAACAAATTTTGCCTCTCCTATACCCTCTATCTTATGGTGGGAATTGTTGGGGTTTGAGATTCTGCTTCAGAATGAACAGGTGTTTAATGGAAGTATTTAGTATTCTCTACATTTTATAAAGTCCGAAAAAGTTATTTAATATATTGTTTCTGTAAAAACAGTTTTAAAGGGGGCACTGCAGGGCTATTTTTTTTTTGGTTTTCTTTTACCTGTCTTCCTGTGGAATAGTTCATAAACCCTTTAAAATGCTGTAGAAAACAATTTGGAAAAAATACTGGATTTACATTAAGGGTGAATTTAGCCTCATATTAATGATGTGCTGCCAGCTATTTAGATGACATTTATAAAAGAAATAAATGCCGTTGGATTAGTGCCAGAAAAAATGGGAGTAAGAACAAGAAAAAAACGTGTGTCTCCTCTGAGGATGAACAAAATAACACATGGCCCAGCTCCAAAGAGTTTCCCAAGTGTGAAGCAAGGAGCAGCACCCAGCCAGGCAGGATGCAGGGGGAGGATTTTGGGATCCAGCTGTGTCAGGCACATCTGGGTCAGGCACAGCCCCCACTCCTGCTTCTCCAGCTGAGGGTGGGAGGTGGAAAATAGGGCAGGGACAGTTCAGCTCCAGCCCCAGCTCCAGCCCCAGCTCCAGCCCCAGTTCAGCTCCAGCCCCAGTTCAGCTCCAGCCCCAGTTCAGCTCCAGCCCCAGCTCCAGCCCCAGCTCCAGCCCCAGCTCCAGCTCCAGCCTCAGTTCAGCTCCAGCTCCAGCTCAGCCCCAGCTC
>JAHLSL010000060.1:4562520-4573905 GCA_025920805.1 Petroica traversi
CGGCGCTCAACGTGGGCCGGGCCCTGGCCTTCCGCGCGCGCCTCAACCAGCAGCGCCGGCAGCCGCTCCACGATGGCCTCTGTCCCTGTGGCCTGCACCACGGGCTCGTGGTTCTTCTTGAAGGAGGGCGGCAGCAGCGTCGTCCAGTTGAGGCGCGCGCGGAAGGCCAGGGCCCGGCCCACGTTGAGCGCCGTGTGGTTGTTGACCAGCAGCTCGTGGGCCAGCCCGTAGTCGCCGTCGATGTAGTCGATCCAGTAGTTGACCATGACGTGGCGGGGCAGCACGGGCATGTTCATGTTCTGCTGGTAGGAAGGGGTGTTGAAGTCGAAGGCCTGGAGGACGGGGTAGATCAAGGCCTGCAGTTTCGGCCTGACGGGCAAATCCTCCTCTTTGCTAAGCTGCAAAATGTGGGGCAGAGTTGAGATCATAAAGAAAACAAGTATCTATCTATTTATATATATATAGCAATATGGAACTTTAGAAATGCAAACATTCATTTGACAATTTTAGAGTGAATTCTGCTCTTATACAGGCACCGTGTCTCTTCTCTCTAGAGAATCAGTAGCCTGATCTTCTTCTCTCACAAGGTGGCCATTCAGGCAGACCCAGCATCCCACTCCCAACAGAAATCAGTGACAGAAGTTTATTGCAGGGAGTAAGAAGAAAAAACATGTAAAGTGGCATTTCTAACACAGTGCCCAGTTGAACAAGTGGCAAGGATTTCCTGACTCTAAGGAGCTACTCTTGCTTATAAGAGCTTTTAATGGATTTTTCTTCCATGAATTGATGTAACTGGGTTTTTTTTTTCAGCCAATGCAGATAGCTGGCATTCACAGTTTCTTCTGGCAAAGAATCATCTGGTGCAGAAGCACCTTCCTGTGTCTGACTCGACCCTGCCAGCTGCATTTGATTCCAATCTATCAATTATACATTTGGTGTCCCTGACTTCCTTACTGGAAGAGTCAGCAAACTCTTTGTTTCATCTTCTACACAAGATACCCAGTGCCCTGTCCTGTCTCATCTTGTTTAAAAAGAATTATGCGTCAGGAAACCACATTAGGAATGCTCTTTCCAAAACATGGTACTATCATGTTTATCAGTCCTCAATACTGAAACTTTTATTGTAATTGTCTCTTATTAATTTTTCTACCCTAATTCAATATTGCAAGGTTGTAATGAAAATTAGTTGTCTGGATATGGTATCTGCTTTCTTATCACTAATGGTTATGGAAAAAGGAATAAGTTGGTAATAATAATATTTCATTCAACCATGAAAAATATTATTACTTGCCTCGGGTTTCCTTTAAACTCTTTACTAGATCAAATTCAGATTACATTTAAACTGCAGATACACAAAAGAAATATCCTTAAAATTACAAAATGCTACAGGAAGACAATTTAACAGAAGAATTAAGTTCCATTTACTATATTTTTGTCAAAGATATATAAACATATTTCCATAGAAAATTATCTAAAAATAGGTAACCATATTAAGAAATTATGCCTACTTGGAAAAATAAGGAGTTCAGCAGCAAAATGGGTAAAAAAAAGTAATTTAGCTGCTTGCTCTTAAACTCTGGTCCATAACAACTTGTGACTGTAATGACACATCATGACCTATGTGCTTCACACAGCAACTGAGTCACTTTACAGGAGAAAAATGAGCAGATTCTGGCTTTCTACCATTCTGTTTTTAGGGGTGGCCATCACCTTGTGATGTTGCAGCACAAAGAACCTGCTGGCCTCTCTGAGCTGGGCTGCTGTGGTGCAATACAGAACAGAGTGGCTGTTACCTGCTGGCACACAGCAGCTGCCAAATTCCCTCCTGCACTGTCCCCAGAGATTGCAATTCGACTGGGGTCCACGGAGTACTCAGCTAAGACATCAGGCTGCAGGAAATGCTTTGTTGCACGAAGAGCATCGTGGTACTGCTCAGGGAAGCACACCTTGGGCACCAGCCTGTATCTGCAAAAGAAAGGGATGAGAAACAATTCTTACCTCTGCTTTACTGTACTGATGTTACTGTACCTCTCCTTTAGGATTTATAGGTGATATCAGATAACACTTACTGGAAGTAAGTATTTCAGTAGGATAAATAGTACAGAAAAAGTAGGAGGTGTGTAATACTTATGTAAGACTTAATCTTATAATTGATGTTCTAATTAGTAAAAATTAAAATGAGCCTACTGGACCATGAATAATACCAAGATATTATAAAACTCTGCAGCACTTTCCTAGGATTTCCTAATGAAGGATTTCACCATGCATTATAATAACCAGTATTAGAACACCCTTGGCAAGGATGTCATCACACTCTGCCTGGTTTTGATCCAAATTCCCACCTTAACAAGTGCAAGGGAGAGTAAATCATACACACCCAACTCCTGAGCAAATTTTTAATGATGTCAGGAGAGAATGAACCTTGCTATCCCTCTGTGCCATGAAATGAGCAATAGCCAAGAAATGAAGTAATGCCAATTTTCTCCAATGCAACAGATTCAGTAACTCCTTTCCTTTATCAAGGAGAGGAGCAGAAATATCCCCCTTAAGCAGACAGGGAGATGGAGGCAGAGAGAGAGCAAAGTCTGCCAGGAAGAGCCAGCACAGAATCCCAGACATGAGACCTTCTCAGCTTCTAAACAACAGTGCAGGAGAAATCTGTTTGTATTTACGAAATAATCTGAAATCCAAGAATTGTTACTGTGCCTTATGGTACAAAGCAAAATTTGTAGCTTTACAAACTACAAATTTTACACTTTCTCAGTAGAGCCGAGCAAACCAAAATTCAGTTCCCTCATTCAACACATCTTTTGTAACTAGATGTTATAAAATATCTTTAGACTGTAACCTAAAGAAGCTTCATATGCAAAGTAGATTTTAAATTTAAGATTACAACTTTCAAACTCCAATTGTGACCTGCTGTCAGAAGGCAATCTATATCTTATTTATACAGGAATCTGAGTGTGTCCTTTGGGAACTCCTTGCAGAACTGTGTAACAGACTCTGCATAGATTGTGAAAGTGGGATGTGCAATTAGACCAACGAGGAATCTAATTAGACTTGATTAATTGAATACAAACACCTTGATTGAAGGATATAATGCTTAAGAAGAGGTAATAGTAACTAAGAGCAAAAGGCAGAATTAAAAGGAATAATAAGGAACTTTTCAATATTGTGATTGCTACTTGTCTGGAATAACCAACAGCTGATTTTGTAGTTTTCCTTGTTTTTAATAATAAAAACCAAAACAGTAAAAAAAAATAAAATAAACCAACCCACCCAAACCGTTTAAAGTATACTATAATAAGCATTAATTGAGTAACATCAACTCCATATAATTAAGTTGCAATTAGATGCCAAAGCTTGGTATGTAATGAACTGCAGGTGGGAAACTTGAGTAATTTTATCAAGTGGTTGGGTTTGCAAAAGAAAATATTGAAGTTGACAATAAAGATGGGAACAGTACCAATCAAGCTGGAGTCATCTAGGTAATGTATTTAGCTAGTCAAGAGGTTTGTTTGCCTTGGAATTCTTTAACATTTTAAAAAAGCAGCCCTGCTCCTCTGTTGTCTGGGAGTCTTCTGCTCTTGAGGGAAGCACAATGCTTAAAAGAGAGGACTGAACAGTGGGAGATTGCGAGAGCAGCAGGAAACTGCCAGATCCCACAGTGTACTCTAAAATAATTAGAAATCCAAATGAATCTCTGATACCATTCCAATTTGTTGTAATTTTAAAACTATTAAGGTATCAGACTAGTATAGAAAATTACTGCCCAAGTTAAAGCCTTTGCAGAAACCACTAGCAAAGGAGATGCTAAAAGAAATACATTACAAATTTCTAATACATTAAAACCATGTTATCAGTTTTAGATTACTCACTCAACAGAGACAACAACAGCGTTCAGAGATTCAGCCATGATTCTGCAGAGATTGTTGTAAAGGCTTGTTCCTGGAAGGGAAGGACATGGTGTTAGGGACATGAGACAATGAGGAACAGTCACAAAGCTGTCCCTAAGCCTTCTCAGAAAACATCCAGCCATCACACGATAAAGACAAAGTGAATGAGATCAGCCTGCAACTGCTCAAGTGCCAAATCCATACTGCTGCAGAGGGAATGTAATTCATGCCTTCAGAATCTTGCAGTCTAATGCCTCCTTCCTCAACTGTTTCTTGGTGACTTCAGACACATCATTTCACCTACCTACCACAATTCTCTCAGTTGGCCAAAATCTAAGGCATCAAGTGGTTTGGGGGCTTTAACATCCAGAGAGAGTTACTGCTGTATGAGTCACTGCCTGTGGTTCATTTTATTATAGCATGCATTGCTTTGATTCAAATGAGTTGCCCTATTAATGTCAGCTGAGCTACTCATTTAAGGGAGGATTAATCACAGCTATCCTATTTATCAGAGGACTGATTATCTTTAATTTTGTTCCTTTCCACTTACTTAATTGTTGGTTCCCAGTACTATAAAATATAGTGAGACACTCAACGTTTTCTAAAGTATCCAGTCTTAGAAGTTAATATTTAGGTGTAGCAATTGTGTCATTAACTTCTGCACCTTGGACTCAAGGATACATCTGACAAAGCCAGGCTATAATCATCCTGACAAAGTGCAGCAATCTAATATAAACTTCTGCAGAACAAGAGTCATATGCAAACTATTACAGAACAAATGATGAAGGCAGGAGGTTAACGAGTATCTCTCAGGCAGGTCTAAGAAATGCATTTCAAAGCACAATTCCTCTGTAGGGAGAGGAGTAAAATGTTTAACTGCTACAGGACAAAGAGACTGGAATTTCCAAAGGCATGCAAAAGCCAGGTTTAAATGTTATTTAAGAACCTAAATGTCACTTAAATCATTGTCTAAATGACTTGTACATTCAGAGTCCAAACACAATAAACAGAGTCCGTGTCTTGCATCATTTTGTAAAAATCCACTAATGTTCTTTTTCTGTAGAGGAGCTGTAGAATTCATCAGAGCTGTATGGACTTCAGGAGGTCATGGCAACAATGGGGAAGAAAAGGGGAGAAGACTTCTCTCAGATCTGGATCTCAGAGCAGCCACAGGAACCATATGCCCTTTCAGTCCCAGGGCTGTTTTCCTCCTGTACGATGTGGAAGGAATCAGTGGTTAATTTATCACTGCCTACATCTATACCTCACTTCCTCTGATCATGTTTGTGGTTTCCAAGTTAATGGAGTAAGCAGCATTAATTTTCAAGATAATTATGCCAGTGGTGGTTGTAGACCCTAACGAGCAAACCTTAGAGGAACCAACCTTTACCTGTTTCCCTCCCTCTCCCCCTGTCCCTGCTCAGCAGTGTGTATTCCCAGGTGGGTGTTATTTAAGAACCAAACTTCAGCAAGGCTGTTACATGCAGTGTGGATCAGTTCACTCTTCTGCTAATTATTCTCTGAAAATTCCAAATCCACGTAATTTCCTTACATGCAGCCACTGGAATCTGATCACCAAGGAGCGACTTTTGTACCTTACCTCAGAAAGCAGGGGACTGGCCCAAGCAGCCCACCCAGGCATCACAGAAATTTAATCAATAAGCTGTTTCCTTCCCAGGATGTAACAAAATTAACCTTTAGGTCCTTTTACAGCTCACATGCAGATAAGACAAGCACTTCTGCTGTGTGTTCATGGTATTTTTCTCCCTCTCTCCTTACACTTGATCCACCAGAGTAGAGACACTTACTGCTGAATTCAGGTAAATCTTAGCAAAACTGCCATTCCTGGCCAAGAAAAGAGCTTTTGGCTTTTCCTGCTAGGAGAAAAACAGACTGGAATCCTGTTTAATTGCTGGCAGACACCTACTTGCACTTGCCAAGGCCCAGCCTCCTCCGTGGATGTAAACAACGCTGCGCTTGAGGCTTTCATCTCCCTTCGCAGGGGGCTCAAACACTCGCACCTCCACGCCGTCAAAAACAGCATCCGTGATTTTGATGTCTTCAGAAGAAACAGACTTCAGCTTGTCAAAGGTGCAAATCAAATAATTCAGAACTATCAAGTGATGGCTGAGTCTCAGATAGTGAATCAGGTGGCACTAGTGGGGGGAAAAGAAGAGGAGAAGTCTCTGTTACTTCAGAGCATATCATAAACTACCACATTGATGTTTAATGCAACAGCCTTCAAAGAGCAGCTCCTACATGACCCTTACAATATTCACTGGAAAATGAAATTTTATCAAGAACCTCTAATGCTTTTAAAGGTGTATTTAAACAAAACACCGCCCATAAAAGATTTTCTGTGGTCAGAACAAATGAAACCATGAGCACTTTGTGGATCACAACGACGAACGAGCACTCGGAATCTTTGAAAGATCCCTTGGAAGGGGACAAACCCCGTGCTCCACTAGGGGACCTCTGAAGCTCCTCAGACTGGTGCCAGCAGAGGGCAATACTACACAGGCGATGTTTTTTGGTGGAAAAGTATCCAAAATGCAGATTATTTCTCCTGTTCCACCCCAAAGCATAAGTCTTTCTACTCCCAAATTAAGAAAAGTTCCCAAGGACTACGAAGAAATTTGGAAACAGAAAAACAGAAATAGTCTTAAAGGAATATAATGGTGTTTTTTGTCCTGTGTTTACCTGCTGAATTGGGAAGGATCTGAAACACTAGCCAAGAACAGTAGGTTAATGACACTTTTTTTCAACCCCAGAGACTCAAGTGTGTTACTTTTTCATGAGATTAGAACACTATGAAATTGAAGAATTATCTGAACCTTCTGTCTCCTTAAGGTAGAATTAGACAGAATTTTATCTCCTTTAGCTATCCACGACTTTTATTTTCATGTTTGTTTTAAAATTTTGCCCTGACTCGATTAGAAACCTGCTTCTCTCAGCAAACACTGCTGGGACTCAAGGCACTCCTCCACTTGAAATGGTCATGACCTGCTCCCCACACATGACCTGCTCACTATTTGCAGTGCATACCTGTTCCCATGCCCCAGACGGTGCACGAGGGGCGGCAGAAGGGCAGCCAAAGGACTGCAGGGACTACAGTGTCCATCCTGACCATTTAAAAGAAAAAGTAGTAAAGGTCTTTCCCCTTTAAGCTCAGAAACTGGATAACCAGCAAAGCCTTTTGTACAACTTTCTCAGACAAGGCAGCGGAGTTAAAATTAACACGTATCCTTAACATATACAACTAGGAAAAATGTCAGCTGGGACCTTTTATTTTATGTCCAGATACCAAATACTTGGAACAAGAGGTGTCCTGTTGTATAGGGCTTTTCTACATGTGCCCACTTTGCAGTTTGAATTCTGTCAGTCCCACTAGTGCAGTGCAATCTGCAATAAAGAATTCAAGATGCTGACAGGGAGCGAGCTATGGTACTGGTCTAACCACATTCACCTGCTGAAGAACACAGACTTACCAGTTTAATCTGTACAAAATCTGCACACACCCCCCTCCAGAAAAAAAGCAAGCTTTGAAACATTCAGCACCCTCTCTCCCAAAGAAGATCTGGCTCTTACAGCCACAACCTCTTACATGTGATGTTTTTTTTCTCTGTCCTAATTAGTTTGAATGTTTAAAAAATTGAGATATTTGTTTTTATTCAGGTGCTGTACAGACACTGCAGATTGCTGTAGAAAAATGACAAGTCTGATATATTAAAAAAACCCAAATTTATGCCAATTACAATGAGCTGTTATGTGACCTGTGAGAGGAATCCACTTCCAAAATAAGAATTTACAAAAATTACTTTATTTTCTTGCTTTAACTTGTGCTAACATCACCCTGCTGAGATGGTTTGGTAGGAATCCAAATTTTAAAATATTTGCTGCTTTTTGGATGGGCTCATTTCTTCATACTGCAAGTCTTCACTCTGGGAGAAGAAACACAAAATATCCACCCGGCAGGAAGAAATGCTGAATTCACAAGGCTGTTAGTATCTCTGAGTTTCAGCCCATGGTTTTCTCCCACCATCACTTAAAATTCCCACAGGAAAACCCAGGTTTAGTTTGAAATCTGAAGTGAAATACATCTATTAATAATCTGGCACTTGATTTGTTGGGCTGCCACCGATGTAACCACATAAAGGCCTGATCCTCCCTATGCCCTATGGAAGTTCGCAGGGGAGGTAACCACTGGGAAGCAGTTCTAGAAATACTGCTAAAGAAAATAATGTTTTTGTAGATTTTATTTAGCCTGTGCTGCAATAGACATCTCATTTTTGTTTTCTCCCACTTCAGTTTGAATTCTTTGTAGACAAGATTACCACATGTTCCCTGGAATCAGGAATGTTTTGTTTTCAAGGCTAGTTCCTGGTGTTTACCAAGAAGTATTTTGCCCTGTTCTTCAAACCTCAGAGCCATCTGCAGCCTACCATGCTCTTTCATGCATAATTCTCCTGTAATTGACGACTCTTTCCAAGAATCTGTAAACCTGGAAGAGATGCTTTCTACATCAGGGCACAAAGGCAACAGCCCTAATCATTTATCAGACGTGGGCAGGTCTTTTGCCAAACATTTATCAGATAAATTCTTAGTCAATCTGCCTAATCAGCCTATTGGCTTGTTATTTATAAATAAGGCATCAGGATTGCACTTTTTGCTGGCAAAGATCCAGTCGTGTCCAAAGTTCTCACAAATAAATTAGTTCTTTTCCTCTCTCTAAATATTAAAAAAATATCTATCATATTTTAGCAGTCTGTACTGATACTCCTGGCAGAAGCTGTGGTTGGCTAACTCTCCTCTTGGAGTGCCTGCCCATCCTGATGCCTGCTCTACCCTGGCACCTTTCTTGTGGTGCCCCTGCAAGCCTCAGAGCATGATCTTGCTGCACCAGCTCAATACAAACCCAGCAGAGCCAGAGAAACACTAAACTTCAGCTGTGTCACCACCTTCCTGATACCCCAAGGCAGGGAAGAGGGAGCAGGAAAAAGGATGGGACCAGCCCACAGCTGAATTGCCTTAAATCCAGTACAAAACTGGGACTTCTCCTCTCATGTGAGCAATAATGGATTTGATATCTGCTGATAGTTGTGATTTTTACCACCTTTCCAGTTACAACTGCAGGGCTGTTGCAGGTTATCAAATGTAACACTGAAATGTATTAGGGGATTATGTGTATGGATGTGTGTGGATGATGTGGAACAGAAGAGAAAAACTGTGATGTTCTCTAGTGAAAAGGGAGAGCAGACAGTGCAGCAATAGTAAAAGCAGAAAGGAAGAGAAAGCATAAGGAAAAGGGGAAGTAAGGAGACTACAGGAAAGAAAGAGGAGATAGTATAAAGATGAAAAGCCTGTGGGCAACTGGCCCAGAATGGCTGTGCCAGCCACAGGCACAGCACACTGCTCCTGCTGGGTCACAGCTCAGAGTTTTCCCACCTCAGCAAAAACTCCTCTCTTTCACCAGGACACTGCCATGACTGAGATTTTAAGGTAAGGACTATGCAGGCACTCCCTAGGGACTGAACTGCTCAATACCGACACCTTCCTTCTGGTAAATTCTTTGATAAGGGGTGCCAGATACTGACAGATTTAATTGATGTAGAAGTTTTTCAGTAAATGAAGAAAGGGGTCAGGGTGTGATAAAAAGCAGGCAGAATGAAGTACTGCACTAGTGAGGCACCATTACTTCACCTTTAACCACCAATAACTGTCCCTAAATTATATGGATTCTTCTATTGGCTCCTCAGCTGATAATTTAATGAAGAAACCCACATCCCTCAAGGGCTCGAATTCCATACCCATCATATGGTCTGTATTGCAAAAAAGTAACCCAAAAGGTTTTGTTGCAAATGTCCAGTAACCTCTAACACTGCCCAGCACACTGGGACTCTCTGTCCCCAGATGACTTCCTTGGCTAACCCTGTCTGTGCCCTTTAGCCACGGAATTATTGCGACAGGTCGTGCACAAAGGTAACACCCCCAGAGCCACCAGCTGCTCCCCCAGTGTCCTCCCAGCCGGGCACAGCCAAGGTCCTGCACTGACTTTTCAGTCCTCAGGGGAATCAGGAACTGGGCAAACAGCTGAGGCTCTTTTTACACCCAGCACTACTTGGGACTGAGCCAAACCTCACTCATGACTCAACCGAGCAGTGATGCTGGGACCGCAAGGCTGAACTGTCCAAAACTCAACTTCCTACCTTAAAAGACGCAGATGCTACTGTCAGTTCTGGCATTGCTTTGAAAAGCACACATCTGTAAACACCAGAGGCCAAAATGCCAACGACAATGTCTGTAGTCAGTGACAGATTAGTGAAAAATAAACAGGATCATTTCCCCATTTAGCTGCATGTGGAACATATTGTTTCGTGTGCATTTCAGGCAGTTTACCCTGTTTAAGGGTGATTTTACAAAGAGATTTCTCAATGCAAGTCTCTCGTTGCCGAGAAAGAACATGTCTTTTTAATACTATTAGATAATGACAACTGTCAAAGACAACTGCTCCTAGTTTTATGAATTTCCTTTAGAACTAAAAAGAAAACAGGAAGCCTGTTTTTCAGTTTATTAATTAGAAGCAAAATCTAGATTACATTTTAATGTAAGGTTTTGTGCACGTACCTATTCAACCATGATGATCTGCTTTTAAAGCAGCGTAAGTTACCTGTTCCTTCAAACAATTTCTGCTCAGGTGCCAGTGCTGAGAAACCTACCTGCCACAACTAAAAACCTGTTTTACTGTAAATCAATTCTAACACTGCTCTTGCATCCATACCCATCACTGCCTACAACTATGACTTACATCTGTCCAGCAGTCACACACTCTGAAATATGTGGGCAGAGAGAAATTATAATGTTAGAAAGGACTAACACTGCTTTCTTTACTCCTGAATGTTGATATCCCATGGTTGATTTTATTCCAAAAGTGAGAGGAAAAAAGCACAAAGGAAACACTTGGCTGATGAGTTTTCTGTTCTGTACAGCTGCCTGCATTCTTCCATATACATCTATCTGATGGCCTCTATGCCAACCTGTTTATCCATCCAAAACTTTGCTAACAGCTGTCCCAATTCCAAAAAAAATCCCTCTTTCCTTGCCACGCACCAGAATAGCAAGTATCTTGACAGTGTTCAGAAATAACTTATTTCAAAGGACTCAAATAAACATGTGCTGCTCTCTTTCCTCCTCTAAGGGAGAGTGGTGAGAGGAAGAAGTGGAAAATGCCTGTTATCAATACTGCTGTTACAGCAGAATTACGAAATGTTGCTCCAGACACTTCTAAATAGACACCAACAGAAAAAATGACTACAGTTAAATCTATGGCTCAATCCCATAATTAAGTTTATGTGGCTTCCTAAATTTCAGTGAAGCTCAGTTCTGAATACCCGTAAATATATAGATATTTAAAGGCATCATGTATCTATAAACCTTTTAAATTTCTGATCATCTGTAATGTTTTTACATAAAACTGGGATATAACACAATT